>ML325270.1:0-116823 GCA_005239505.1 Nicotiana paniculata | reverse complement strand
CCCCCCCCCCCCCCCCTTCTCTATTCCCCTCACACAAATCCCATTCCCCACCCCGCGTAGCCACCGCCCGTCACCTGACGTCGCCGTCGCCGGAGCTGCCACTGTACTGCCGCCCATTTCCTTCTCCACCTAAAAATTCTAGGTTTGAATTACAACCCTTTTGTTTGTTATTCCAAGGTTTTGTTTCAATTATTTGAACATTGTATTTTATTGAGGACTAGGGTTTAGGTGTTGTTTTAATTAGTTTTGTTAATTAATTTTATTAACAAATTAGTTTAATTAGTCTTGAATAGTTTAGTTAGATTTGAATTATACTTTGTATTGTCTTTAATAGTTTAGTTAGAATCTAGGGTTTAGGATTTGTTCTTGTGAATCGAATTGAACTTTTAGTTTATAAATTGAAATTTTAGGATATGAATTGAAATTTTAGGATATGGATTGGTACTTTTAGGATATGAATTGGACTTTTGGATATGAATTGAATTTTTAGTTTATGATATGAATTGAACTTTTAGTTTATGAATTGAACTTTTAGTTTATAAATTGAAATTTTAGGATATGGATTGGTACTTTTAGGATATGAATTGGACTTTTGGATATGAATTGAATTTTTAGTTTATGATATGAATTGAACTTTTAGTTTATGAATTGAACTTTTAGTTTATAAATTGAAATTTTAGGATATGAATTGAAATTTTAGGATATGAATTGGAACTTTTTGGATATGATTTGAACTTTTTGGATATGAATTGAATTTTTAGTTTATGAATTGAACATTTAGTTTATGAATTGAACTTTTAGTTTATAAATTGAAATTTTAGGATATGAATTGAAATTTTAGTTTATGAATTGAACTTTTTGGATATGAATTGAACTTTTAGCTTATTAATTGAATTTTTAGTTTATAAATTGAAATTTTAGGATATGATATGAACTTTTAGTTTATGAATTGAACTTTTAGTTTATAAATTGAAATTTTAGGATATGAATTGAAATTTTACTTTATCAATTGAACTTTTTGGATATGAATTGAACTTTTAGTTTACTAATTGAACTTTTAGTTTATAAATTGAAATTTTAGGATATGATATGAACTTTTAGTTTATGAATTGAACTTTTAGTTTATAAATTGAAATTTTAGGATATGAATTGAAATTTTACTTTATCAATTGAACTTTTTGGATATGAATTGAACTTTTAGTTTACTAATTGAATTTTTAGTTTATACATTTAAATTTTTGGATATGAATTGAACTTTTAGTTTACTAATTGAACTTTTAGTTTATAAATTGAAATTTTAGGATATGAATTGAACTTTTAGTTTATAAATTGGACTTTTAGTTTATAAATAGAACTTTTAGTTTATAAATTAAAATTTTAGGATATGAATTGAACTTTTAGTTTATGAATTGACTTTTTAGGATATGAATTGGACTTTTTGTTTATAAATTGAACTTTTAGTTTATAAATTGAAATTTTAGGATATGAATTGAACTTTTAGTTTATGAATTGAACTTTTAGGATATGAATTGGACTTTTAGTTTATAAATTGAATTTTTAGTTTATAAATTAAAATTTTAGGATATAAATTGAACTTTTAGGATATGAATTGGAACTTTTAGGATATGAATTAACTAAAAAAAGATTAGGATATGAATTAACTAAATTAATTTGTTCTTGTTTTATTTGTATAGATGAAACATCGTACTTGGATGTACAGTAGGAATTATCCTAATCGGCGGGGATTGCGGGAGGATTTTGTAGAAGGGGTTGATGACTTTATTAGGCATGCAATGTCACTTCCATCATATCAAAGTGAATGAGTAATTAGGTGCCCTTGTGTCAGGTGCGACTGTATGAAGTTTGAAAAACCAGAGGAAGTTAAGCTTAATCTTTATAGGAAAGGGTTTATAGAGAATTACTTTGTGTGGACTAATCATGAGGAGATCAATTGTAGACGTGGGATATTTCAAAACATAGTTGTTGGTGAAAGTAGTAGGTCGGTGGGGAATACAAATCTTAATTCTAGAATTCAGGATATGGTTGCGGATGCTTTTCGGATGCACTTCGGGGGTGAACCCAATGAATATGTTGAACAAACTCCTAATGATGACGCAAAACGTTTTTATAAATAGTTAGAGGAAGCTAGTCGTCCACTACGTGAAGGAAGTCCTCACTCTGAGATGTCTGTTGCACTTAGATTACTAAGTATCAAATTTGATTGGAATATTTCTCAAGCAGCCATGGACACTTTCATTGACCTTATGAGTGAACTAGTTGACCCTAATATCAACTTACATGGTGATTTCTATAAGGAAAAGAGATTGGTTTCTAAGTTAGGACTTTCATCAGTGAGAATTGATTATTGTGAGATGGTTGCATGTTATATTAGAAAGATGATGCAACTTTAGACAGTTTTAAATTTTGCAAAAAGCCTCGTTTCAAGAGGCTTTCCGGCGGGAATATGGTCGCTATCAAGGCGATGCATTATTTACCTCTTATACCTAGATTAAAGATGTTATATGCATCGATGAGTTTTACTCCTCGTATGAGATGGAACATTGAAAATAGAAGACCACCTGGTGTTATGTGTCATCCTTCAGATGGAGAAGCTTGGAAGCACTTTGATAGGACATATCCAGATTTTGCTAGTGAACCAAGGAACATTCGGTTAGGTCTGTGTGCGGATGGCTTCACGCCTTTTTCTATATTTGCAACACCATATTCATGTTGGCCTGTCTTTCTTACACCTTATAATCTACCACCCGAGTTGTGTATTACTAGTTCATATATATTCTTAAATTGTATTATCCCCGGTCCACGTAATCCGAAAATTTTGATTGATGTATATTTGCATTTGATTGATGAGCTAAAACAATTGTTGTATGATGGTGTTGAAACATATGACATATCAACCAAGAAGATTTTCAATTTGCGTGCTAATTTAGTGTGGACTATTAACGATTTTCCTGCGTATGGAATGTTGTCTGGGTGGATGACTGCTGGGAAGCTAGCATGTCCTTACTGCATGGAAAACAGTAAAACGTTCACTTTGAAACATGGCCGAAAGCAATCATGGTTTGATTGTCATCGTCAATTCTTGCCTCATGATCATATTTTAAAAGGATGAAAAATGTATTCAAAAAGAATAAAATGGAATATGATTCTCCACTTCCGATACTTTTAGGTGAGGAAATTTGGGAGAGAGTCCAGAACTTCAGTAAAGTTACTGAAGCTTCACCTTATAGATTCCCCGGATATGGTGTTACTCATAATTGGACGAAACAGAGTATTTTTGGGAGTTTTCTTATTGGAATGATAATCTTCTCCGTTATAACCTTGATGTCATGCATATTGAGAAGAATTATTTTGACAATTTGTTTAAAATAGTGATGGATGTTAAAGGTAAGACAAAGGATAACCGGAAGGCTAGAATGGACTTACAAGAATATTGCAGGTGGCCTAAATTATACTTGCAGACAACAAACAATGGTAAGGTGTTCAAGCCCAAAGCAAGTTACACATTCACTTTGGAGGTAATACGGCAAATTTGTGATTGGGTTACGAAATTGAAGATGCCTGAGGGTTATGCGTCGAATCTTGGAAAAAAAGTTGATATGGAGGTGGGGAAGTTGAGCCATTTGAAAAGTCATGACTGTCATGTTTTCATGGAGACCTTAGTGCCTATTGCATTTTGTGGTTTTCCTGAAAGAATCTGGAAACCCATCACAGATATTAGTTTGTTTTTCAAAGACTTGTGTTCTACCACATTAAGGGAAGAAAACCTACTCCGGATGGATAAGAACATTCGTGTAACTTCTAGTAATATGGAAAAGATATTTTCATGTGGTTTTTTTTATGTGATGGAACACCTTCCAATCCACCTTATACATGAGGCACGACTTGGAGGGCCTGTTCAATGCAGATGAATGTATCCCTTTGAGAGGTAATATTATATGTTTGATGTAATTTTCTATTTTATTTGAATGTTCTTGGCTAACATGACATTACGTAGGACAATTGGAAAATGCCAAAAATTTGTTAAGCAGAGGAATATGATTGAAGGATCTATATGCGAAGCTTATCTTGCAAAGGAAACTGCTCATTTTTGTTCTTATTATTTTGAGAGTAACGTGCCATGTTCTAGGAATAGGCCCAATAGGCACACGGTCGAATGTGTGAATGATCCATTATATCCGCCAATGTCCATATTCAATCAAACAAGCCGATGTTCTAAGGATGTTAGAAAGAGAAGTTTGAGTGATATGGAGTACAAGTCAGCTACACTTCATGTGTTGCTAAATTGTCTCGAAGTTGTACCATTTCTCAAGTAAGTATTGATTTATTAGTTATTAAAATATAAAATTTACTGTGATTACATCTTGATGCAACTACTAAAAATATTTGATGTGTCACAGTCACTTTGTGGGTCAATTTGGCCATGATGTTGTATATACGAGATTTTATATATGGTTCAAACAATTATTAAGTTTATCCTGATAATGTTCTAACACTATGTAGGTAAATAATGTTTATGTTATGCTAACTTATGAATTTTTTTAACACTATGTAGGTAAATAATCCAAATAATATTGTAAATCAATTTTTGAAAGATATATATTGGGGACCTGGGCTTCGGTTACAACAATGTCTAAGTACATAGTGAGTGGTTATAAGTTCCGTACAGAGGATTGCTCTAAAAATAAAACTAGCAACAACAGCGGGGTGTGAGTTCAAGGTGGTGATGGCAACCAAGTTGGAGATATTGATTATTATGGTGTGCTCAAATAAATAATAGAACTAGAATATACAGGTTGGCCATTTAAGAAATTGATACTCTTTAGATGCAAGTGGTTTGAGCCAAATCCAACAAGAGGTACAAGAGTACACAACCAATATAACATAATTGAGGTTAATCATACGAGGGAGTATGATCGCTATGATCCTTTCATAATTGCACATAATGTTAGGCAAGTGTATTATGCTCCTTATCCATTGCGGCGGAATAATTCCGATTGGTGGGTTGTAATAAAAACTAAGCCTGTAGGTAGGGTGGAAGTCGAGAATGTGTTAGATGTTGCATATCAAAACGATATCTCCAGTGTTCACCAAATAGTAGACGATCAGTTAGAAAATGATTTGGAAAATCCTGAACGCATATCGGAAGAAGTTGATATAAATGAAGCAACAATTATAGAAAATGAGGACGAAGAATCAACTGATGAAGCTCAAACAAGTGAGGACGAGAATTCTCGGACGAGTAACTGTAATGACCCGATCGATCGTTTTGAGAATTTAAGCTTCATTCAGTGGCATAAGGTCTTGAACATCTTCACATTATGTACATCGACCTGCGTGCATGGTTGGATTCAGTTACCAGATGATTCAGAGTCGAATTGGAAGAAGGACTGTTATTTTGGAAGCTTAAATAATGAAGTTTTGACCGGAATTTGACTTTTATGTAAACTGCTCCGGAACGAGTTATGGATGATGTCAGCAGCTTTGTATGGTGATTTTGGACTGAGGAGCGCGTCCGGAATATGTTTTCGAGGTCTGCGGTTGATTTAGGCTTGAATTGGCGAAGTCAGAATTTTGGCAATTTGGCAGATAGGTGAAATTTTGGTATCGGGCTCGGAATGGAATTCTGGAAGTGGTTGTAGATCCGTAGTGTCATTTATGACCTGTGTGTAAAATTTGAAGTCCTTCGGACTAGTTTTGACGTGTTTCGGCATCGGTTGTAGATTTTGGAAATTTCATAAGTTCTTAGGCTTGAATCCATGAATAATTGGTGATTTTGATGTTATGTGATGTGTTTTGAAGGCTCGACTAAGTTTGGATAAAGTATTAGGACGGGCTGGTAAGTTTTGTTGAGGTTCCAGGGGCCTCGAGGATGCTTCGTATGCTCAACGGGATGGTTTTGGACTTAGAAAACCAGCTGAAGGTACGGTGGAGGGTGTTGCAGGTGTGGTTTTGGTCAGGGGCAGCCAGGCTCAAAGGTGCGGACGGGGTTCCGTAGGTGCAAAGCCGCATATGCGGCCTAGTGATCGTAGGTGCGGCCCTAGTTCATTTAGTGAGTTTTTGCACCTGCGATGTATTTTCCGCAGGTGCGGGACCATAAGTGGGTCCAATAAGTCGCAAGTGCGGAATTGCTGGGTTTTTTATACAAAATCTGAGGGTTTGAAATTCATATTTCTAAAACGATTTGGATCTCGGGATTTGACGATTTTGAGTGGATTTTGAGGAGAAGATTCATAGGTTACGATTCCTTTCTTCAATCTAATCAATTAATTTGGGTGAAAAAAATCATGAAAATGGGAGTAAGGTTCCCCAAATAGAAATCTGAGAATTTAATGAGATTTTGACGTCGGTTTTCGATGATTCTTGTTCGATTCATGAGTGAATGGGTGTTCTAAATTTTTAACTATTACTCGATTTCGAGACATGGGCCCGGGGGACTTTTTGGGTATTTTTTCTAATTTCGCGTCTCTACTTGCTTGTAATATTATTTACACGATGCTATTGAGTTGATTAGATATGGGCCATTTGGAGTCGGATACGTGTGGCAAGAACGTGATTTCAAGTTTGATACCATGCTTCTAGGTTTACATTTCTTACATGTGCCCCTTCTGATTTGAGTCTTCTATGTTGATTTTAGTCCGTGTATGCGAGGTGATGAGTGTGTGCTCGGACTTATTTGTAGAAGGTTTCCCTTTTAGGGTTCTTAGGTCCTTATATTCACCTTGTATGAAGTTGACCTTGATACGCTTGAGTTCTTATATGCTAGTTTCACCCCTACATGCTTTGATTAGAACTAATTGCTTTAGGATCCACCCTTACTGCCTACTTGACTCTGATTTGACTTAAACAAAGGTTTTACCTCTCTATCATCATGTTATATTTTCATAAGCTACCTATTATTAATTAAATGGTTGAATATCCCTCATAATTTTCTCAACCTCATAAGGGGTATAGATAACTTATATCTTAGTCGACTTGTCCTTACTTGGAATTATTTGACTTGTATTGTCTTTTTACTGTTGACTTGAATTTGTGGATTTGTTGCTTGTCTTGTTTTTCCCTGGTCAAGTTGTTCCCTTTTGCACTTAGTATTCTGTGGCATGATTATTCCTTGTGAACGATGTTCTACTGTTTCTTGATGAATTGAAGTTCTTGTATTGATTTATTTGCCATATGTTGTGTCATTGTCGCGGTTGCTTTGTATTTGATGTGGTGATGTACGAGTTTTCTGCCGTGCTATAATTGTTGTCTTTGGCTGTTGCACTGTATATTTAAATTGGGGATTACAGACGTATTCTGGGATATTCCCCATGTACCGCATATTTAAATTGGGACTACGGACGTATTCCGGGAGCTTTCCCCATGTACTGCATATTTAAATTAGGACTACAGACGTATTCCGGGAGCTTTCCCCATGTACTGCATATTTAAATTAGGACTACAGACGTATTCCGGGAGCTTTTCCCCTGTACTGCATATTTAAATTAGGACTACAGACGTATTCCGGGAGCTTTCCCCCTGTACCGTATATTTATTTTGGGACTACAGACGTATTCCGGGAGCTTTCCCCTGTACTGCATATTTATTTTGGGACTACGGACATATTCCGGGAGACCCTCTGTATTGTATGATGAATTCGAAACTACCGGACGGGATCTTGGTTGATTTTATCAAAGGAATTATGTTTGAAATACAATTATTAGGAAAGTCCAATTTGAAAAAAAAAATTTATCCTGAATAAAACTATGTTTAAAGACATTCCTTTGGAAAAAGAATATTTGAACAATGTTTATGTTAAACAAAACTATGTTGAAGGATATCCCTTTGGAAAAGAATATTTGGAAAATGTTTATGTTGAAGAAAAATATGTTTAAAAGACAGTTTCTTCGGGAAAGTATATTTGAAAAGCTTTTATTTGAAGAAAACTATGTCTGAGAGACATCTCTTGAGAAAATTATATTTCAAAAGAATTTCCCTTTAAAAGGGATATTACCTTAAAGCTTTCAATCTAGAAACTTGCACGTGAAAGTTTACACTCGAAGATTTTGACCATTTTAATGGTATTTGTTGCTAAGGCCTGGTGTGGAGACTAATGCAGTGTTGAGTTACTACTTGTCCTTATTGTGTTGTGATTTCCGGACTTGGGTTGTGTTCCCGTCCATCCTTCTGTGTATTATTATTACTATTATGTTACGTCGTTAATTACTGTATTTCCATCCGTATTGCAGTTGTTATCTTGTTAACTATATTGTGTAGTCATTAGATAGGTGTCTTTCCTTTCATGGTTTCCTTTCGTGGTTGCTTTGTATTTGGTTTCCTTAGGTGTATTTCCTTTCGTGGTTGCTTTGTATTTGATGTGGTGAGGTACGAGTTTTCTGTCTTGCTATGATTGTTGTATTTGGTTGTTGCACTGTATATTTAAATTGGCGACTACAGACGTATTCTGGGATATTTCCCATGTACTGAATATTTAAATTGAGACTACAGACGTATTCCGAGAGCTTTCCCCATGTACTGCATATTTATTTTGGGACTACAGACGTATTCCGGGAGCTTTCCCCTGTACTGCATATTTATTTTGGGACTACAGACGTATTCCGGGAGATCCTCTGTATTGTATGATGAATTCGAAACTATGGGACGGGATCCTGGTTGATTTTATCAAAGGAATTATGTTTGAAAGACAATTATTAGGAAAGTCCAATTTGAAAAAAAAACGTTATCCTGAATAAAACTATGTTGAAGGACATTCCTTTGGAAAAAGAATATTTGAACAATGTTTATGTTAAACAAAACTATGTTGAAGGATATCCCTTTGGAAAAGAATATTTGGAAAATGTTTATGTTGAAGAAAACTATGTTTAAAGGACACTTTCTTCGGGAAAGTATATTTGAAAAGCTTTTATTTGAAGAAAACTATGTTTGAGAGACATCACTTGAGAAAATTATATTTCAAAAGAATTTCCCTTTAAAAGGGATATTACCTTAAAGATTTCAATCTAGAAACTTGCACGTGAAAGTTTATACTCGAAGATTTTGACCATTTTAATGGTATTTGTGGCTAAGGCCTGGTGTGGAGACTAATGCAGTGTTGAGTTACTACTTGTCCTTATTGTGTTGTGATTTTCGGACTTGGGCTTTGTTCCCGTCCATCCTTCTGTGTATTATTATTATTATTATGTTCCATAGTTAATTACTGTATTTCCTATCGTATTGCAGTTGTTATCTTGTTAACTATATTGTGTAGTCATTAGATAGGTGTCATTCCCTATCATTCCTATATTTATGCATGTTGATTTATTAGACCAGTGGGTGTCTTGACTAGTCCTTGTCACTACTTCACTAAGGTTAGTCTTGATACTTATTGGACACCGCTGTGGTGTGCTCATTCTACACTTCTGCACATTTTTGTGCAGATCCAGGTATTGATCGTTAGTAGATGTGCGGACTCTTGCTGAGGAGACCTCAAGGTAACTAGCTGCTGCGTTCGCAGGCTTCAGAGTCACCTTCATATTCTGTATTTACACTGTTTTCACTTACTTCCAAACAGTTGTATTTAGAAGTTGTAGTAAACTCTTTATAGAGCTTATGACTTGTACTACCTGGTTTTGGGAATATGCATTGTATAAAGGAATTCTTTGTTTCAGAAAAAAATATTTGATTTTTGTCTATTATTGTTGCTATTCCATGAGTATTAGTCTTACCTAGCCCTTAAGACTAGGTGTCATCACGATACCCAACGGAGGGTAATTTTGGTTGTGACAAGTTGGTATCAGAGCTCTAGGTTCATAGGTACAAGTCATAAGTAAGTTTAGTAGAGTCTTGCGGATCAATGCGGAGACGTCTGTACTTATCTTCGAGAGGCTACTGAACTATTAGGAAAATTCCATTTCTTTCATTCCTATCGTGCGAGTTCATTGACCTTGAAGTTTGAAATTTGTCATTCTATTCTCTCATAGATGGTGAGGGCACGAGCCGCGGTTCCTGATGATGTTACCCCCGAGACAGATGTCGCTAGGGGCAAAGGCCGAGGTCGATGAAGAGTGCGTGTCACAGTTGGGCCATCTACTAGAGCAGCCTTTGAGGATCCACTAGCAATTCCAGTTGGGGTCAGGCACCGGAGGCGCCTGTTTTTACCCCCGGCTTTCAGGAGACTTTAGCACAGTTCCTGAGCATGTTTGGTACATTGGCTCAGGTAGGGGTATTTCAGGTTGCACCAGTTACTTCACCGACCGGGGAGGAGCCCAGACTCCCACCGTCCACACTCCAGAGCAGCGAGTTCACGTTGGTCTGGGTCCAGGTGTCATAGTGACACAGCCTGTGGTGCCCGTTCCGCTCATGGTCAGAGCAGTAGCATCTGAGGGAGAGCAGCTTATATTTGCAAGGTTCAAGAGATATAACCATCCTACATTCGGTGGATTGGCTTCAGAGAGTGCACAGGGTTTTCTGGAAGAGTGCCATAGCATCCTCCGCACTTTAGATATTGTTGAGACAAGTGGGGTTGCTTTTACTATGTTCCAGCTTCAGGAAGCGTCTTATTAGTGGTGGCGGGACTGTGAGTTGGGTAGCCCGGCCGACTCAACTTCACTTACGTGGAGTCAGTTTTCAAAGATGTTCTTGAGAGAGTTTGTACCCTAGTCCCTTCGGGATGCATGGCGCGTGGAGTTTGAGCAGTTGCGCCAGGGCACTATGTCAGTACTAGAGTATGCCATCAAATTCAGTGATTTGGCCAGGCATGCACCTGCCTTAGTCTCTACAGTTAGAGGGAGAGTCTGTAGATTCATTAAAGGGCTCAGTCATGATATTCGGTTCAGCATGGCTCGAGAGTTGGAGTCGTATGTTTCGTTTCAGCAGGTAGTAGGGATCGCTCGCCAGTTAGAGGGCATGTGGGATCGGGAGTGAGAGAACAAATGAGATCAGGAGAGAGAGTTCGGGGAGGCAAGGAGGCAAGGAGGCCTCGTGACCGGAGAGATCTGCTGGTCCTTATTTTAAGGGCAGGGTGCGACACGGTAGAGATTTTGTGGGCCAGCCAGTTCAGTTGCATTACCGGCTTTGCATGGGGTTTCAGGTACTCGTGGGTCTCAGAGTACTCGTATCGCACAGTTTCCACAGCCATGCCAGCAGAGAGGTTGTTTTGAGTGTGGAGATACTAGTCACAGGGTGAGAGATTGTCCCAGGCTCCGGGCAGTTATGTTACAGCAGGGCATTCAGGTGAGTAGAGGGCGCCCAAGAGGGAAAGGCCCGGCCCGTTGATGTGTTTTGTGTAGTAGGCTGGAGGCCGTTGCGCCAGATGTTATCGTACATGTATGTTTTGGTTTGTTACATAGGGGTACAATTTGTATTTTATTATAGCTCTGCTGGTCGGGACAAGTTTCCTCATTTGTCATTTCGTTTATGAGTGGGTTTCATGCTTTGCACTCTATTTTAGTGTTTGCTCCTGTTGGGAGATTCAGTGAGTGGTATCCGTGTCTATTGTTTGTTTCTATTCATTATTGAGAGATATGAGACTAGTAGTAAATTCATGTTGTCCAGTACAGTAGGCTTGATGTGATTCCTGAGTGTAGTAGTTACGAGTTGTGATTCGTATGCTCCACCGGTGTGGGAGCCAACACGTGTTGTAATTTTGTTGAAGGAAGTGATCTAGGGAAAAGTTTCAATTGGTGGGATATATATCCTATTTGTGATGTAGAGTTGAGGGCGAGACCCTCGTGATCCTTCGTGATTCGATGTGTTTGAACCGGGCTGAGTACCGCGGTGGAAATCATACCAGGATGAGATCCTTGTGATTTGTTCATGTTCTTTAATTCTTTCCTTGTTATATTGTTTTGTAGGTTAGCATTGATAAAGAGTTGTGCATGTCGGGCTTGTTTGATAGTTTCCTTATATGTTCCTCTTTTCATGTTCAGTCATTTTTGTTCTATGCTCATTGAGTTTTAGCTTGCGAGATGTGTGCCCGATGGTGTTAGTTGTGGCTTGGTGATTCGGGTGTCAAAGTTATGAGGTCTTCGTGTTTATTGCATTATTATCAGTGTGATGGAGGTTGGGAATAGAGTTCTATCGGATATGAGGCTAATTGTTGGTGTTGAGTTGATTTCGGGCAGCTATTGTGATCAAAAGTGTTATCAAGGGCCTATGTGTGGTGCGTTATGTTGTGTGGTCGTACCTTGTGGGGGTAGGCATGAGTTGATGCAGCTAGTTGAGGCTGATACCGGATATGGATTAAGAATCGGGCTTTTTTTGTAGTAGGGAGAAGTGAGAAATTAGGGTATGAGGCTTATCGGTGTTGGTAGGAAGGCTAAATTACAGTTGTTATGGCGTCGTCGGTCTTATGTAGATTGGGGTGACGTGGGATCACTGCGGGTGTGTGTCGGAAGTGTGCATTCAGTGATTAGATGAGTTCGAGGTGAATCTTGGCACGTTCGAGGACGAACATTTATTTAAGAGGGGAAGAATACAAGGACCCGATCGGTCGTATTAATAATTTAAGCTCTGTTCGATGGTGTAAGGTCTTGAATAGATTCACATTGTGTACATCAACCTGCGTGCATGGTTGGATTTAGTTACCAGATGATTCAGAGTCAAATTGGAAGAAGGACTGTTGTTTTGGAAGCTTAAACAGTGAAGTTTTGACCGAGATTTGACTTTCATGTAAACGGCTCCGGAACGAGTTATGGATGATGTCAGCAGCTTCGTATGGTGATTTTGGGCTGAGGAGCGCGTACGGAATGTGTTTTGGAGGTCTGTGGTAGATTTAGGCTTGAATTGACGATTTTGGCCGATAGGTGATATTTTGGTATCGGGATCGGAATGGGATTATGGGAGTGGTTGTAGGTCCATAGTGTCATTTATGACATGTGTGTAAAATTTGAAGTCCTTCGAACTAGTTTTGACGTGTTTCGGCATCGGTTGTGGATTTTGAAATTTCATAAGTTCTTAGGCTTGAATCCATGCATAATTGGTGATTTTGATATTATGTGATGTGTTTTGAAGGCTTGACTAAGTTTGGATAAAGTATTAGGATGGGTTGGTAAATTTGGTTGATGTCCCGGGGGCCTCGGGGATGTTTCGGATGCTCAATAGGATGATTTTGGACTTAGAAAACCAGCTGAAGCATTGCTAGTTCTGGTGTTTCGCACCTGCAGATGGGGAGCCGCAGATGCGGTGGAGGGCGTCGCAATTGCGATTTTGGTCAGGGGCATCCAGGCTCGCAGGTGCGGACGGGGTTCCGCAGGTGCGGAGCCTCAGATGCGGCCCAATGATCGCAGGTGCGGCCCTAGTTCATTTAGTGAGTTTTCGCACCTGCGATGTATTTTCCGCAGGTGCGGTACAATCAGTCGCAGGTGCGGAATTTCTGGGCTGTTTATACAAAATCCGAGGGTTTGAAATTCATATTTTCTAAAACGATTTGGAGCTCGGGATTTGACGATTTTGAGTGGGTTTGGAGGAGAAGATTCATAGGTAACGATTCCTAACCTTATTTCACTGGTATATCATTAATCCATAAGAATTTCTTCAATCTACTCAATGAATTTGAGTGAAAAAAATCATGAAAATGGGAGGAAGGTTCCCCAAATAGAAATCTGAGAATTTAATGAGATTTTGACGTCGGTTTTCGATGACTCTTATTCTAGTGAGTTCGTGAGTGAATGGATGTTCTAAATTTGTAACTTTCACTCGATTCCTAGACGTGGGCCTGGGGGACTTTTTGGGAAATTTTCCTAATTTTGCGTCTTAGCTTCGAATTTATTAGTTAAACTAGTTGCTTGTAGTATTATTTACACGATGCTATTGATTTGATCAGATTTGGGCCATTTGGAGTCGGATACGCGTGGCAAGAGCCTGATTTCAAGTTTGATTTGAGCGGTTGAGGTAGGTATCTTGCCTAACCTTGTGTGGGGGAATTACCCCTTAGGATTTTAGTCTCCTATGTTGATTTTAGTCCGTATATGCAAGGTGACGAGTGAGTGCTTGGACTTATTTGTAGAAGGTTGACCTTTTAGGGTTCTTAGGTCCTTATATTCACCTTGTATGAAGTTGACCTTGATACGCTTGATTTCTGATCTGCTAGTTTCACCTCTACATGCTTTGATTAGAACTAATTGCCTTAGGATCCACCCTTACCGCCTACTTGACTCTGATTTGACTTAACCAAAGGTTTTACCTCTCTATCATCATGTTATATTTTCATAAGCTACCTATAATTAATTAAATGGTTGAATATCCCTCATGATTTTCTCAACCTCATAAGAGGTATAAATAACTTATATCTTAGTCGACTTGTCTTTACTTGGAATTATTTGACTTGTGTTGTCTTCTTATTGTTGACTTGAATCTGTGGATTTGTTGCTTGTCTTGTTTTTCCCTGGTAAAGTTGTTCCCTTTTGCACTTAGTATTCTGTGCCGTGATTATTCCTTGTGAATGATGTTCTACTGTTTCTTTGTGAATTGAAGTTCTTGATTTATTCGCCGTATCTTGTGTCATTGTCCTGGTTGCTTTGTATTTGATGTGGTAATGTACGAGTTTCCTGTCGTGCTATACTTGTTGTCTTTGGTTGTTGTACTGCATATTTAAATTGGGGACTATAGACGTATTCTGAGAGATCCCCCCTGTACTGCATATTTAAATTGGGACTACCGACGTATTCCGGGAGATTTCCCCCTTTACTGCAAATTTAAATTGGGACTACAGACGTATTTCGGGAGCTTTCCCCCTGTACTGCATATTTAAATTGGGACTACGGACGTATTCCAGGAGTTTTCCCCCTGTACTGCATATCTAAATTAGGACTACAGACGTATTCTGGGAGCTTTTCCCCTGTACTGCATATTTATTTTGGGACTACGGACGTATTCCGGGAGCTTTCCCTCTGTACTGCATATTTATTTGGGACTACAAACGTATTCCGGGAGATCCTCTGTATTGTGTGATGAATTCGAAACTACGGGACGGGATCCTTGTAGATTTCAAAGGAATTATGTTTGAAAGACAATTATTTGGAAAGTTCAATTTGAAAAAAAAATTATCCTGAATAAAACTATGTTGAAGAACATTTCGTTGGAAAAAGAATATTTGAACAATGTTTATGTTAAACAAAACTATGTTGAAGGATATCCCTTTGGAAAAGAATATTTGGAAAAATATTTATGTTGAATAAAACTATGTTTAAAGGACACTTTCTTCGGAAAAGTATATTTGAAAAACTTTTATTTGAAGAAAACTATGTCTGAGAGACATCTCTTGAGAAAATTATATTTCAAAATAATTTCCTTTTAAAAGGGATTACCTTAAAGCTTTCAATCTAGAAACTTGCAGGTGAAAGTTTACACTCGAAGATTTTGACCATTTTAATGGTATTTGTGGCTAAGTCCTGGTGTGGAGACTAATGCAGTGTTGGTTACTACTTGTCCTTATGTGTTGTGATTTCCGTACATGGGTTGTGTTCTCGTTCATCCTTTTGTGTATTATTATTATTATGTTCCGTCGTTAATTGTTGTATTTCCTTCCTCATTGCAGTTGTTATGTTGTTAACTATATTGTGTAGTCATTAGATAGGTATCATGCCCTGTCATTCCTATATTTATGCCTGTTGATTTATTAGACCAGTGGGTGTCTTGACTAGTCCTCGTCACTACTTCACTGAAGTTAGTCTCGATACTTACTGGGCACCGCTATGGTGTGCTCATTCTACACTTCTGCACATTTTTGTGCAGATCCAGGTATTGATCGTTAGTAGCTGTGCGGAATCTTGCTGAGGAGACTCAAGGTAACCTGCTTCTACGTTCCCAGGCTTCGGAGTCACCTTCCTATTATGTATTTACACTGTTTTCACTTACTTCAAAACAGTTGTATTTAGAAGTTGTAGTAAACTCTTTATAGAGCTTATGACTTGTACTACTTGGTTTTGGGAATATGCATTGTATAAAGGAATTTTTTCTTTCAGAAAAAAATATTTGATTTTTGTTTAGTATTGTTGCTATTCCATGAGTATCACGCTTACCTAGTCCTTACTAGGTGCCATCACGATACCCAACAGAGGGTAATTTGGGTCGTGACAGTAACAATACGTCGATGAGCTTTAAAAAGTTGGGGTTTTAAAGCACTCTCGTTTTATAGCTAGCTTCTTATATGTTTCAATCTAAATATGTATTATATTATGTAGATGACAGGCAAGGGTCAAGGTAACGATGACCCTACTGGTTCTCGAGGTCGAGAAAAGGCTAGGAAGGGAAAAAGGAGTGTAGAAAATAATACTCCCTCTTTTCCACCCACTTCAGAGATGACTATGTCTTATCCTCCACCCCACGGCTATACTGAGCTGCCACATCATCACAAGCCCTATACCTTTATGCAGACACCGGGTCATTCATCAGAGGGCCATAGGACTATACGTCGTCCAGATGCCTCACGACCACATGGATCGCAGCCATCTGCATCACAACCATCTATATCACCTCCCTACATGTCACACCCACATGGATCGCATCCATCCATGTCACAGCCACTCGGGTCACAGCCATTTGGGGTCCATCCAGCTATGTCCAGTCATAGGGATCACAGCTATCTTTATCAGCGATTCCATCTATTTCATTTCTTCGCCTGCGAGGTAGTAACTCTGACCCCCCTACATGGTCCACACATGCCTCTGATATACATGCTTCGAACAATGATGATGATGATGACGAGGAGGTGCATTATGATCAATATGGCAAGATCATCATAGTCCCTGAGGGTGATGGGTAAGAGTTATTTGTAATTTTTGTGTTTATTGTTTTGTAACGTTTTTACTAAGATATTAATGTGTTTTTATTGTTAAATTGAAGGTTCATCCCGAGTAATAAGACTACGATGATAATCACCAAAGCCATCAGAAAGCTTTATGATGGCACTTATGGACTTGGACTGATTTCCCATTCTCGCTGAAGGAGCAAATTTTCTATCAATTTAAGGTATAAATATTCTTTTAAGCAGTTTAATAATTTATATTTATGATATTTCCATATAATATTTAACTTTTGAAATACAGAACAAGTGTGTATGGGAACATCGCTATAGTGCGGAAGTGGCTGCAAATTTTCATCACAAAGCTCGCAAGCGATTGTCGCATACTTTCTCTGATGCTAGAAAGAAGAACAAGAAGCCTAACTGGTTACTTCAGAATTTATGGGATGATTTGCAAAGGCAATGGCTTACCGCAAAGTTCTTAGAGAATAGCAAAAAAGGAAAGAAAGCTCGTGCATCTGAGAATGGAGGCTCCTTGCATACTGGAGGTGCGATCAGCCTAGGGACAATAAAAAGAAGATTGGTAAGTAATTTCTTAAATTATTTTAATTTCAAAGTATATTTATTCTGTTTATTAACTAAATTAATTTGTTTTCAGGAAAAGAAATTTGGGCGTCCAATGAACCATGATGAGCTATTCAAGGAGACGCATATTGTAAAGAAGAAAAAAGAGACGGATCACGAAAGGTGGGTCGAGGACCGGGCCTCGACTGTATATGTAAGCTTTCACTTTTCTTTAAGTATTTTAATTTACTTTTATATAAATTTTTAAATACTAATGCTATTTAAATTTTCGTATAGGGTAGCTACAAAACTAACGTGGAGGAATTCATCCGCACTCAGCCAGCTGGTGAATCAGGCGAGCCAACCCAACCTTCGGATAGGGATGCTGAAAGAATATGGATGGAGTCTGCTGGCGGTCCAAAATAGGGGAAGGTATACGGGCTTCCTACTAAAAATTTCAATCGCTATAAGTGTGGAGTGCAAGGAATAGGGACGTCCTCGCAAGGCGAGCAACTTAATGGGGAGAGCCTCTCCACTATGTCGGAGACTGTGACAAAGCTCATATCCGAGCTAGAAGCGGCAAAGGAAAGAGAAAGGGTCAGAGATGCTCAATTCTTTGGCATGCAAGCTCAGATCAGAACTCTCCTATCTACCGGAACTTTCCCTTTGCCCCGGTCTCGTGAGTCATCGCCAGAGGCTCGACCTGCACATGAGCGTTCCTCCCGTCCTCCCTGTGATCGTTCCTCCTGTCCTCCCCTTGGTCGTTCTTCCCGTCCTCCACGAAACCCTTCTCTATACCGTCTTGTAGATGAAAGTTCATCAGATGGTGATGATGATGTTGTAGAAAACACTCCTTGACTTTTATATACTTTGAACTAGACAAATAGAACCAGTTTTGAACTAGTTGTAATAAGTTTTAACTTGGTTTTGAATTTTTTAGTTCAATTGAACTTTAATTTGTTAGTTTTAATGTATTTATTGATTGATTGATTGTTGTTATCGTTGTTGTTGTTGTTGTTTTTGTTGTTGTTGTTGTTGTTGTTGTTGTTGTTGTTGTTGTTGTTATTGTTGTTATATCATGTTGCTAATAGGGATTTTGGTATGCTGGCAGGTGGTGTAGCTGTCAAAACAGGCATTTTATGCCAAAATTAAAACCAAAAAAACCGATAAAAATTGGTCGATTTCTAATAAAAAAAAAAAATTTCTGCACATTAGCGACCAAGGTTGGTCGGTTAAAATTAAAAAAATAATAAAAAATATATAATTACCGACCAAAGTTGGTCGGTTAATGAACAAAGAATACCCAAAATTCAAATTTACCGACCAACTTTGGTCGGTATTGTTAAATTTTAATTTTTTTTAAAAATGTATATTTTTTAAAATTTAGTAATTAATAAAATAATATAATTTAAATACACCGACCAACTTTGATCGGTAAAATTAAATTATTAAAATATTTTACCGATCAAAGTTTGTCGGTAAGTGCTTTAAATTCTTCAGATGGTCGTTTTAACATACCGACCAACCTCGGTCCATAATAAGTGATTTTTTGGCCATTGTCATATTCTTTAAGAAAATACTAACTGCTAATGATAAAAAAGTATTTTGACTAAATTATTATTAACGAAAAATTGAAAATTATTAACATAACGTCATGGAATATATAAATAAGAAAAAAGTTTTAAAAAATAAAATCGTGAATTGTAGAATAAGGGAAAATTTGCCTAGATCAATAAGACATAAATAAGAACAAAATAGTAAAACATGCATCCTAGAACGAATATCAGCCTTAATTACTACTTATAATAAGAGGGAATAGCAGAGAGCTCTCCGTCAACATGTCTGCTTATGACGAGGGCAATCTGGTGATTTGATGTGTTATTTGCTTTAAAGTATCTATTATGTCCTTATTTGTTGTTACCTATTCGGATCAGAAGTAGACTCAGTAGGTCATTTTCTATCTAGGTCGTGGCAAACATGGCTACCGAGTTTGAAGAACAATTTTCTCTCTCCTCAATTTTTGTCGTATAGTTCTTCGCCGCTCAAGCTTCTTCTACCAAAGTAAATCCTTTTGATTTGCTTTGTTTCCTCTATGTTTTTATTTGGGTTTTTCTACTGTCTTCTCTTTTATTTTCACACATTTTTCGTCAAAATTTAAATTGACTTCTACTGAGATTCTCAAAAAAGATTAATCGAAGCTTATATCTGTTACTGGATTTGGTCATCCCCTTGCAACACTGGTAATGTCGTCATCCACCAGCTGCACTTTTGCTCTGTCAAGGTAATTGTATGGGTTTAGAAAGTTTTTTCCCAGCTATGTTGTGTATGTTACTTTGATATTGGCTCAGGCATACAGAATGATAAAATATTACAGCATAATCGAAAAAATTAAGCTGCGCCGAGAGAATATTAGGCAAGAATAATAGTTTAAGAAATTATACTTTTATTATTTTGGCATTCAACCTGCGATTAAATGTGATTCGGTACATCTTTTAACGCTTTAGAGATGCCAATACATAATTGTAATGAAGCAACATTATTTAAAAGTGTCAAAGGCATGTCCTAGATTATTCAGAAAGTGTTCTTAGTTGAAAAACATAATGTTCATTGTGTTAGCTTTAGAGATGCTAATTATAAATTTACACACAATATTAATTTGCACATGCCAATACTCTTTGGATTTGTTACTTCTCAAAACTGAGAACTTGACAAAGTTTAGGGTTTAGAGTGGACCAATTAGACAAAGATTAGAGTGGACCAATTAGACATGTCTTCTTACCCACTTCATTGTCATATTGTAGTTTGCTTAATTGTAGCTATACATACGTATGGTTATAGGAACCTAATAAGAATAAATCTTATAGTTCTTATTTAGCTAAATTTATTAGTTTTTTCATATATTCCAGAACCAGTTGGTCATGAAATAAGCACTCTATTTGATGGTTCATTTTTATCTTGACTAAAACTTATTCTTCTTGTTATTGGTTTGGGTTTAGTAGGTGCCAATAACATATAATCCTTTGATGGTATAAAACTCAAGTTCATTGGTTTCAAAAGTTCTTTGTAGGTATTTTTTCTGATTTTAAAGTTGGGTTTCTATGAAACACAGAGCATAAAAATCAAAACAGTTGTTCATCTTTACGACTTCAGTGACGTTCTTTGTTGCTCTGTTTTGCTCTTTCAAGGTAAGCGCATAGTTAAAAAAAAGTTAGTTTGCTAATCTATCGTGTTGGATCTTTTACTACGGCTCTATTGTTTGAAGGTTTATAAGTTTGACTTCACTGAGCTTCAATAAACTAATAATCACACTGTAATCTTTAATGTATAACCTTTAAATTATAGAGCTTTTAATTTTTTCATTCTTTGTCCCAAAGTAAAGATTTGGATAATCTGAGTTGTTTAATTAGCCCTTCTAGTTGAGTATAAATAAGAGTGTCTATGAATTGCTCAAATTAAAATAAACACTCAGGACCAAACTACTATTTCTGATCACTATCTTAAAGGTATGAAATGTTGAGTACTTTAATATATGTTAGTTATTAGCCATGTTGTTGAAACGGTAGAACTTTGCTCATATTTAACTATTTCTGATTACTATCTTAAAGGTATGAAATGATGAGTACTTTAATATATGTCAGTTAGTAGTCATGTTGTTGAAACGGTAGAAATTTTCTCAGATTTAACTTATGTCTCCTTCTTGCTCATTGATATAATTTATATGTCTCACTTCTGCACTTCTATTATTGGAAGAGATAATATTTTCTATTTTAAACAATCAACACCTTTGAAAA
Organism: Nicotiana paniculata; assembly: GCA_005239505.1. Taxonomy (NCBI): domain Eukaryota; kingdom Viridiplantae; phylum Streptophyta; class Magnoliopsida; order Solanales; family Solanaceae; genus Nicotiana; species Nicotiana paniculata. The sequence goes on along the minus strand of ML325270.1, from coordinate 95,730 downwards.
CAATTAATAGTTTTCATTTACTCTATCAGGACCTGCTATTCATCCATTTGTCGAGCAAGATTCTCAAAGCTTGCAGCAATTACTTCCTGAAGTTACTGGTTGGGTTTACTGTCCGGATAATGATTGTGTATGTATTCGGTTACATGTTTAACCTGCATCTTTAGAGTTGCTTAGTTATGTATACATAATTATTATCCTTATATGTTGCTGAAACTGGACAGTCTCAATAAATTTCTTGAGCACATGTGGCCTTATCTGAAAAACATACTCTCTATTTCTTAACAATGTTTTGATTTCCTTTTCATAGTATCTTAAGTAACTAGCTTGTGTAAACTATTTTGTATAAATAGGCTATTTGCAGGACTGCAAAAAATATTGTGGTAGCTATTATTGCAGAGCAAAATTTTGAAACATCGAGTTTGAGTTCCTTACCTACTTTTCAAGATTAATGGTTCTTAATGGCCATAACTAAAGTTATTTGGTGAACATTAGATGAGAATTGTTAAGTGGCCTTGATGTTTTCATTTGGCAAGTAAATTTTCTACGTAAGAAGACATGTCAGTTATGTAGGATATTTTATAGTTGCTCCATTTGGTAGCTGAAGTTCACACCCATATAAAACCGTCAAGGAGTTCACACTTAAACTGGTCGTTGCTGTTGTTTTGACATATAAGAAGAGTTTTAATAAATCACTTGATTAGTGCAAGTTATGGACGAATTTAACTACGTTGAAAAAGTTCAGTTAGTAAAGCTTATTCCTTTGACACAAAGATACAAACTCGCCAACTAAAAGGTCTTGTACAAATAAGAAGGAATGGTGAAAGGTGAAATAAAGGAGTTAAAAGAATAATTTTCCAGTAAACTAGGAGACCTAACTAAGAATCCTCTGATTGTAACTTGATTTAGGAAAAAAAATCTTTGAATATGTTTACTGGCATACTTATGGATAGTCTTCTCATATTGATAGAGTTTTCATGTTAGTATGTGTTCTCTATACGACGAGTTTTTTGCGAGATACAATTACGTGCTTTATCTGAGAAGAAATGGCTTACATATGAAAATATTAATAGAGGTGGCATGTACTTAATTTTGGGCAGCCTTCTTGAGATATAGTTTTACCAAGTTCACTAAAGTTATCAAATGTAAATTGGTATGCTCCTTCGCTCATTATCAATACTTGTATTTACATAAATTATGCTATTCATCTACTAATATTTTAATAAAGTTTCATTTGATTCTGCTCCGACAATACTGTCATCAACTCATTTTTGAAATAAAAATGATCATAAGCATTTTCGTGAATACTCCTTTTAAATCTGTGCAGATCAATTAGGCTCGTACTTTCTGGACACAGGGTCTTTCCTCTCTGATGATTTAGTTTCCAACACGCTTAACTTGATCTGCTTTTTGACGAACTTATATGATTAAAAACTGAAATTTAAAAGTCAAAAGGTAAAAAACTTTATGCGCTTTGCTTTTGGGTCCTTACAGATATTGTGACTATACATTTATTTACAACAGTAATATTTTTTATATTTTTCTTTAGTACTTAAAAAAAATCATGACAGAGAATTTGAAAAATTAATGAGACCTCACAAGAGAAAGTCAAAATGTTAGGGTCAGAATGAGAAGTAACACAACGTATAATTGAAACAATATAGGTTATCCGTACTAGTAATTGTAGAAGAACGAATCATAACACAGCAGAGACATCTTAGAAAATGATAATTTTCCCATGGGCCCCACGTGATATATATGAAATCGGGAACCAGAAATTTCTTGTTAAGGTCTAAAGCAATTTTGATAAAGTGCAATGCGCGTGACTAGATTGTGAAAACGAAATAGAGTACGCAATTTAGCGGTTTTGGAAGGATGATATTCGATTATTCAACATAGGAACACCTAATGCAGGAAAGAATAACTCCAATTTCCATAAGAACTAATTAATTGTATTAATACTTAGCTCGCAGTAAAAATGGCACTGTTATACAAATCAGTCAAACGAAACGGAGAGATTTATCTACTAATTAATTGTACGAGATTCAATCCAATTAAACGCCTACCGTTAATGACATTAAGCCTTAGACATCATTTTCTTGAACTCCTCAAAGTTAACACTACCGTCACCGTCATCATCAACGGAACTGATCATACGTCGACAATCCTTAAGCGAACACTTCTCTCCAATGCCTTTCATAACGGAGTGCAACTCAGCCGCCGAAATCTTCCCGTTCTTATCTTTGTCATACAAATTGAAAGCCTCACGGAGATCCTTATTAACAGTGTTAGGGCTTTCAACGGGACAATGAAATGCAGCGAACTCTTTCAAGTCGATGAAACCGTCGCCGTCAGTGTCAACTTCTAGCATCATTCGCTTTGCTTCGTCCGGCGTCGTTTTGGTGTCGAGGGCATTCAAAATTCCACCGAGCTCCGATAAGGAGATTTTACCGTCGCCGTTAGTGTCGAATTTTTTAAATACCTTCTCAACTTCCTCCATCTCCGCCGTATGGCTCGCCGGCGGTGAGGAATCTCTCGGATTTTTAGCCATGTTCCGGAGATTCTCAGTTGCGAGGTAGTTGCTTCGGTTTTATTTATACTCGAGGATTACGCGGTTTAACGCGCAAGAAGGGGATATAATTATGTGTCACGCGGATTTCATTCGCGTGAAGTGTACTCCACTTTTAGTTAGTTATCGAGTTGTGTGTGGTACGAACAATCGCGTGCAGCTAAGAGACCAAGTGGCTGCAAACTGCTGAGCAAACGCAAAGTATCCATTTTCTTTTAAGAAAATTGAGCTAACACAAGTTCTTTTTTGTTTGTTAATTGGTAGTACAAAAAAGAGCACTATTTGGTGTTAAATAGAAAAATAAATATATGAAGTTGGGACAAATTATTTCAAGCATTACTTGAATAATGTATCTTTTGTGTATATAATTTAACGTTTTAATACTTATGTCCATAGGAGTATTCAGGATTTGAAGCTTATAAACTCGGAATTCTAATCATTTTCAGATCTCTTGATTTAGCACTCTTTTTGTTTGGATTGTCAATGATGCTTCCTCTTGTTTTATACCATTAACTACTAGGTTTGATTAATGCAATGAAATATAAGATGGGGACAAATTAATATTTATATGTGAACGAAAATTCGTAAAAGACAAATGATGAATAACTTAGAAATACTAGGCTAAGGATTTTTTTTAATGATACGCATTATTGGGAACACTTTCTAAAAAGTTCAGTAGACATCATTAATCTGAAAAGATTATACACAACTCAATTTCAGATATGTTAAAGTGTACTATTTATCTTGAACAAAAGGAAGGTGACAGGATGAGGGTGTCGAGTAGGTAACACATGCATGATCATTGACACCTTTTCCTTTTTACGGGTTGTAACGTCTAATACAACTCATACGTACTCAAAAGAAATGGAGAAGTGCAAGCAAAGATGGGAATAATATTTGGTTCGAGATGGGTAAACGGCTACAACTTATTTATATATATATTTGGCGTTTAATGAAAACATAATATATATAATCTAAAATTATTTGATTTGACACAAATATAACTATGTAGGAATAAATTTCTTTCGATAGTAGGCTAAAAGGATTACCTGTCAAGGCATGGGTTAAATGCTGGGGAACAAATTGAAAGAAAACGAGTGATCTGCTTTTATTTGTTGATTAGCTGCCCCTCCCAATAATGGAACTTCACATGCTAAACAGTTATCTAATTTATTTCGCCAGATCTGGAAAATTAACGCTCAATTTCAGGTCTTTATGCTTGTACTTCACGTTTGCAAATTGTCTAAAAGAAGATGCTAGGAGTATATTCTACTCACTTCCTTTGTTATAAATCTGGAAAAAAAACAAAAACTTTTCCTATAAGGTAAAAGTTCTTAATTTTCCCATTTGCTATGTGAAATTGTTCAATATTTTTCATTCGTTACACTTCTGGTCCATTAATATCCTCGTTCTTATAAAGTTATTTTGTATTACCCTAGGTATTAATAGAGCTCCAACATGAAATGGATAGACGTCACATGCGATTATTTTGATGGATGGCAAATATTATTCAATTTCAAATAGTATAGAACAAATTTGATCCTTTTCCCCTTTTCTTTTCTGGAAGGGGGTTGATGATTGTTAAAAGAGGTTGTAAAAAAATTAACTGAGCAGTGGTGCAAACTTACACTCGTCACACTATTATTCAAGCTATCATTACATTTTGATGAATTGATCGACCCCTTGTTACATTTTGATGAATTAACTGTGTTATCCGTTCACTACTAGAAAATAGGCCTATGGCAACGGATATTTTTGCAACGGTTTAAGAATCGTTACTATAGATTGGTTATTGTAACGGTTATAACCGTTACAATAAGACATTGATGCTACAGGCACACTTTAGCTATAAAACCGTTGCATTTGGATGGTAACCGTTCCTATAGGTGTTTTATTTTGCAACGTTTATGTGAACCGTTCCAATAGATATATCAATTGCAATGAATCTTGGAAAAGAATTCAGTGAAAACGGTTTATTAGTTCAAACCGTTTCACTTGCTCATAACATACTTTGCTTGAAAACATCAAAAGAGTGACTATTTGAGTAAATGGACACTTTTAGCAGTTAAATTTATGAATTATATAAACTTGCCAGCCTCAACAGAAGTTAATTGGGCCTTGCTTTAGTGTGCAAAACATAAGGGACCAGGTTTTGCTTAGTATGCCACCTCTGCTACCCTTAATCCGTGAATAGAACATATACATTATTTGAAATCTTATTACGAAAAATATTTGTTTTGGTATTTATCCGATCTACATAAGTTTTGTTTACAAAATATATACATTCCGTCTTAAAAGGCGCTCAATCCATTATTCATGTCTTCAATCAAGAGATTTAGTTACACCATTTCCCTTCTTTTTTTTCCTTTCTCGCCAGAATATTGGTACGGGTCTCTCCTGCGGCTGCTTTGAACCCTTGGGATCCATGAACAGATTTGTCTACTCAATAAACTATTCAAAGTTGTTTTCTTGTTACAAATTAATATCAGAAAGTTGTATCAAACAAATAAGTGGAACAGAAGGAGTACTCTCCGCCCCTTTCTTTTCGATTAATAAAAGTTGATTTTTGATCAAATAATAATACGTAAATTATTGCTTCTTAATTTTAGAATAAGAATCTGTGATTTCGTATCCTTTGAAATGTTTTGTTTTCGAAAAGTGAATTACTTTATATTTGCTTTTGGTCTAAAACCAGTAAAATTGACTTTCAGTTGACTAGAAATTTTAAGATGAGGAGCAACAGTTTTAGGCTTTGCGCGTACATACTTGAAGTTTTACGGAAGCATGCAGTTGGAAATTACTAATCGTGCTTTCAATTTATTTTTCTCTTTTTCAAACAATATTTTAGTTTAACTCAAATTTGTTTTTCTACTATTATTGTGAACCTTTTTCATACAACTAATTATATATTATACAACTTATCTACAATTTTCACACATTATTTCTACTCAGTTATATACAATTACAGTATCATATCACTTAAATACAATTTTTATACAAATTTTATACAATATGTCTTTTGTATATTTTGTATCTGATTTATACATAGTAAAAATAAATTTCATACAACTAATTATATATTATACAACTTATCTATAATTTTCATACATTATTTCTACTCAGTTATATACAACTACAATATCATACAACTTAAATAAAATTTTATATAATATTATTCAACTTTCATACAATAGTTAAATAAATAAAAATATAAACAACATAATATAATTTTACTACAATTTCGCAAGTATAATGTATGTCATGTCTTCTTCTTCTTCTTCTTCTTCTTCTTCTTCTTCTTCTTCTTCTTCTTCTTCTTCTTCTTCTTCTTCTTCTTCTTCTTCTTCTTCTTCTTCTTCTTCTTGTTACAATTGAAATTCAGCCAAAATCAAGTCTAGTCTTCACCAAAACACCCTCAAAATTGAGATATAAACTCCAAACCATATTCCTAATTATTTTCAATAACACCCAATCCAAATAAATAATGATTTTTGAAAATTCAAATTCGAATTCAAAGCTTCAAAGCTTTTTAATAGCTGTCAATGGTGGAATTGCTGCTCTCTTTTCCTTTGCTTTAAATAAATTTTTATATAATATTATTCAACTTTCATACAATAGTTAAATAAATAAAAATATAAACAACATAATACAATTTTACTACAATTTCGCAAGTATAATGTATGTCATGTCTTCTTCTTCTTCTTCTTCTTCTTCTTCTTCTTCTTCTTCTTCTTCTTCTTCTTTTCTTCTTCTTCTTCTTCGAGTTACAATTTAAATTCAGCCAAAACCAAGTCTAATCTTCACCAAAACACCCTCAAAATTGAGATATAAACTCCAAACCATATTCCTAGTTATTTTCAACAACACCCAATCCAAATAAATAATGATTTTTGAAAATCCAAATTCGAATTCAAAGCTTCAAAGCTTTTTAATAGCTGTCAATGGTGGAATTGCTGCTCTCTTTTCCTTTGCTTTACATTACTGAAATTAGGGATTGAGAGATAGAGAGAGACGTAGAGAGAAGTTCCAATTGTTTGCAACAACACCCAATTCAAACAAATAATATTTTTTGAAAACCCAAATTCGAATTCAAAGCTTTTTAATTGCTGTCAATGATGGAATTGCTGCTCTCTTTTCCTTTGCTCTATATTATTGGAATTAGGGATTGAGAGGTAGAGAGGGATGTAGAGAGAGAGAGAGAGAGAGAGAGAGAGCGCCCGAGGGAGAAAGAATAAGGATGGGAAATAATTGATTCCTAATATAAATGGATACTCATTTAATCCCCAAAGTGTATATAATTGGTAAATTTGTATATAGGATGTAATTAAATTGAAACTTGAGTAGGGAGGGTAATAAAGTTTCCAATAGTGTATTGGTATGTAAAAATTCCTTATTTACTTAAAATTGTTGGACTTTATTTATCTAGTAGGAGTTCTTCTCTTTTATAATTGTTAGTTTGAGTGTCCGCACGAATTACCAAATAACTTGGTTCTTTACCGTATTCCTTAAACATGAAGTAAAATAAGCAGTAAAGTGAACACAACGGTTCTTACATGGAAAATCACCCGACTCAAAAGGTGCAAAAACCACAACCTACTACGTAGAAATTTCAACTTCAACTCCACTAGAACAATGAGCCAAAATGTTTCAATTATAAGACTGTAATTCAATGCTCTCCGGTACTCCTACTACGACTATTTGATTCACAAGTTACTCTTGTAAGGCAAACACTCACTCCAACTCACTAATTGTTTGTAACACTTTGATTGCAACTTGATTTCCTAAATCAAATTCACTAGACTGACTCAACAAGAACATAACCCCGCTACTCGACTAGAGTGTACAAAATGTAGTTCTTCAATTGATGTGTAAAAGGATTGTTTCATAAGTACAAAATAATTAGTATTTAAATGTCCGGACTTTAAGATTTTCTAAGAGTTCTATGCATAGTCAGCTTCTTTTTTATAGGACTCCTACTGTTCCAAGGACTCTAAGAGTTTTGGGACTCTTGTCTCTTACTGATTTATCTGTATCTTCTTATGAAACAACCCTTGTTCCATATAGCATCTTTCTTCCACCAAACTCGGACCTGGATAAACTTAAGATAAAGTTAATGTCTTGCACATACGTTCAATCATCAACCTGAGGAGCTGGTCCTTTACCCTATGGAGATGGTTCTTAGAATAGTTAAGCAGCTACATTGAGGACCTGGTTCTTCGAACATTGCATCTAAACAAACTTTGTTAATCATCAAAATCTAAATACTCAACATATTCCTCCCTTTTGATGATGACAAACTATATACACATTAGAACCAGGCAATCACAATAAATCATGATCAATCAACATGCACATTACACCATAGACAGACATTTTCATATCAACCCCCCAACCTTATCTTCCCCTTTTGGCATCATCAAAAAAAAAATAAAAGATGTTATATATATGAAGCACAGTTAATGTAAGATTCAAGGCCATACAGTCTACAACACACGCTCAAGAATTATCACAGCAAACAATCCAGGCAGATGATCCAATACTGTACGAAGCATTAAAACAGTATAAGAGAAGTCATTTAGTAGTGACAAAATAAGCCCAGGGCCTTGTCCTAAACCATTATAACAAAAAAAAACTAAACATACTGCAACCTACTTAGACTAGAACAGTAAGAGAAAAAAGATTAATGTATCAATGGGATAGCAAAATAGACTAAGGACACTAGGAAGGAAGAGGTTCATAGGTGAGAGGTAGAGGGGTCCAATGCTTTCACAAGAGTGGCAATCTGTTGGGCATGAGCTTCCCTATATATTCTGAGCTCTTCCCTAAGATTCTTGGTTTCTTTTATCAACTCATCATTGTCTTCACGAAGCTTGGCATTCTCGTCAACAACCAACTCCAACCTCTTACTAAGCTCTGATGCCCTGCTGCTTCCAAGTAGAATAGAAGATCTTGTTGGTCCTCTAGCCTTGATCTCCTCATAGCCACACTGCTTAAGGGTAACAACATCCAAAACATCATTTTGATTTCCATACTTAAGCTCAAGCAAGGCGATGTTGAGATTGTCAAACAACTCAGTCAACATGAAGCCATAAGGCATACCATGCATAGGCTTGGAAGTGTCTGCAGCTCTTGCCATGTGCTGAATCATCAGAATTGAGAGAATGATAGGTCAACCAGTGTCAGGCAGTTCCGTTGCATACATGTCCAAGAGAGTGGCCTCATGCCTTCTCTCAAACCTCTACAGAATGTAGGAATTGACAAATTGAAACAACAACTTGTGTAAGGGGGTCATATCAATCTTGTACACCTTCTGGGGAGCATCTAGTTCAAACTTTTGGGAGAACTTCCTTATGACCACAATTCTTGTGCCAACATCCTTGTCTATGGCTGCCCATTTTTTCTTTAGGTAATTGTCAAATCCTAAAGAGGGAATATTCAGGAGCATCCCCAGCTTCTCCGCATCAAACTCCATTTCAAACCCCCTAACCTTACTTTTGACCACCTTTCCATCAAATTTGAAGTTTGCATAGAACTCCACCATAGAAGTAACACACAGGGGGGAGAGCTTTGACAAACATATGTTTCTATCCTTGTAACTCAAGTTTTTCAACCAATTGAGCCATCCTTGTTTGTAAGAATCTTCCCATTGAGCACTTTTCTGTTTCTGAATTCTGTGAGTCTATCAACCACAACTGGCACACTCTTTCTCTTCTTTCCTTTACTAGACCTTGCAAATAGTGTAACCTCTTTTGTAGTTTTGGCAACCTTTCACTTTTGTGTAGAGGACTTTACTAGCAAAGAAAAATCAGACTCATCTTCTCCTTCCAACTCAACTACTGGTTCCACAACTGAAACTTGCTTCCATGGCTTCTTGGAACCTCTGGACTCCTTAATTATTTGTTCATCAACAACCTTTATTTTACTCCGTGTAGGAGGAGTCCTGGCAGAAGGAGCCACTTCTTTTCTTGTTGGAATTGCAGACTTTGTTGCTTTCACAGGAGTCATCCTGGGTTTCTTCCCTACCTCAGACAAGGGCAAGTCATCTTCATCACTGTTGACCTCCCCATCTCTAGTGAAAGGAGTTAACAGGTGCCCATGTTCTTCAGTCCTTTTCTCTCCACTTACTTCTTCCGAAAGGGCTATGGTAGTGTTCCCAATGGTCATCGAGCCTTCAGATTCCTCACTCATATTCTCAATCTCTACCTCACTTTTTTCATCCACTCCTTCACTCTCTTCCCTTTTCTTAATCCTCACCCTCACTCTCAGAATTACCCTCTTCTTCATTATTCTTTTCTTCTTCTATAGAATCATCCAATTCTTCACATATCCTATCTTCTGTCTTCACTCTCCTTCTCTTCACCAGAATCTCCCTCATTCTCACTCTTTTCCTCTTCATTAGTGATGTCTTAAGTAGTATGTTCCTTATGACTGCCCACAACTCCTTCTTCCTTTTCACCCTCATTATCATCCCCATCCTCCGTCCAACTGAATGAAAGACCATAAAATGCCTCATTTTCTACTGGTTCTTTACTTCCGTCCCCCTCAACCACAGGAACCATAGTAGTGGTATCTACCTCTTTATCCAAAGTTCCTGCACTATTTTCTATAGTGAGTTCCTCCGCTTGTGATTTATCACTTATGGGTGGAAGAGTGTCTAAAGGTGCAACATCTATAGCAGATACCAGAATATCTTGTTCCTGACTTGTAGCGACGTACACTGATTCCCCCTTAACTATAGCTTCCTTGACCACTGTGGCTACTTGAGCAGTAGCATCAGGCACTACCGTGACATTCTTGACAGATTTTCAGGAGTAATTAAACTCTAATTTCTCTAGGATTCCCCCTTACTCTTTGACTATATGACAACTAGAAGTGATGCTAACAGGATTAGAAGTCCGAGCATAGCAATAATTTAGGATATTAAGTCCTGGTGAATTATGACAAGATGGAACGTACCTAAGTCGAAGAACCAACTCCTTAGTAACTCCTTACTTGTTTCTGCAATCAAGCTTCAGCACTATATATTAGCACCATACAACATAGTTATTAGACAGATGTTTCTAAGAAGGTGTGTATGCTTAATACAAGCACGAAACTGAATCAAACACATTGTACTTGACTATCTACATCTAATTACACGTTTTCTAGCCAATCGGTGGGGTTCAACTATTTGGAAGTATTGATTAGAGCTAGTTCCAGTCTGTTTCTTTCAAAGTGACCCCTACTCAGAGCTTTAGTATATATATCTGCAATTTGATCTTTAGTTTTACAGAAGTTAATTGAGATATTTCCTTTTTCTGTATTGTCTTTGAGAAAGTGCTGTCTAATGTCAATGTGCTTAGTTCTCTTGTGCTAACATGGACTTTTAGCAATATTTGTAGCACTATTGTTGTCAAAGAAAATAGGAACACAATCGACAAAAATACCATAGTCCCTTAGCTATAGTCTTAGCCACAATAACTGGGCATAACAAGATACTGCTGCCACGTACTCAACCTCAGTTGTGGATAAAGCCACTGAAATATGCTTCTTTGTTCCCCAAAATACTAGACAAGAACCTTGAAAATGTGCTATCCCTTAAGTGTTTTTCCTGTCAATATGAAATCCTGCATAGTCAGCATCAACATAACCAACTAGATCAAAGTTATACCCTCTGGGATACCATAGGCAAAAGTCAGGAGTCCCTTTAGGATATCTTAGTATCCTCTTGACAACCTTCAGGTGAGACTCCTTGGGATTTGCCTAAAATGTTGCACACAATCCCACACAAAATACAATATCAGGACTGCTTGTTGTGAGATACAATAGTGACCCAATCATTCCTCTATATAGTTTCTGTTCAACACTTTTCCATTCTTTATCAAGGTCCAGCTTTATAGTAATGGAAATGGGAGTGACAAAATATATAGGAGTCCATGTTGAATTTCTTCAGCAGTTCCTTGATGTATTTGTACTGATGTGTCATGGTTCCAGTGGGTGTTTGCTTGATTTGCAGCCCGAGGAAGAAGTTCAGTTCACCCATCATGTTGATTTCAAACTCATTCCCCATAATCTCATCAAATTCCGTGCACATTGCTTCATTAGTACCCCCAAAGATAATGTCGTCCACATATACTTGCACGATCAGAACATTCTTGTCTTTGCTCTTCAGAAATAAAGTTTTGTCCACCTTTCCTCTTATAAAGTTGTTGGTTAAGAGAAATTTTGAGAGTTTTTCATACCAAGCTCTTGGAGCCTTTTTCAGTCCATACAGGGATTTGTCTAACTTGAACACATAGATAGGGAATTCTTCACTTTTAAACCCAGGAGGTTGTTTAGCAAACACTTTCTCTTGTAGATAACCATTCAAGAATGCACTCTTTACATCAATCCGATACAAGGTGAACTCCATGTATGCAGAAAAAGCATTGAGCATTCTTATAGCTTCCATTCTAGGTACAGGTGCAAACGTCTCATCATAGTCAATGCCCTCCTCTTGATTGTAATCCTGAACCACTAGTCTAGCCTTGTTCCTTGTGATATTTTTTCCTTGTGATATTTTCTTGTTGATCTAGCTTATTTCTGAACACCAATCTGGTACATATAACAGTTCTGTTCTTGGGTCTTTGTACAGGTGCCAGGCCTTGCTTCTTTCAAACTGATTTAGCTCCTCTTGCATGGTTGTAATCCAATATGGATCCTTTAGAGATTCCTTGATGAACTTTGTTTTAACCTGTGAGAGAAATGTTGTGAGTGCACATAGATTTCTGAGAGATGGCCTGGTTTGCACTTCTGTATTTGGATCAGAGATGATGTTCTCAAGAGGATGTGAAATTTGATGTTTCCATGGCCAGATCTACATCCCCAGAGATGATTCACCGAAGAAGTGATCCAAATGAATAGGTTAGGTATGTATAGCTTCATTAGTCTATTTAGCAGCTATAGTAGTTCTCTCTTCTTCTTGTTCCTCATAATCACTGTAAATTTCCTTGTGATCTCCATATCCATCTTCAAATTGATGTTCAGATTCCTTAGGAGCTCCATCACCGGTGAGTCCTATGTCATAGTCTTCATCCTCCAGACCTTTCTCAACCAAATTGTTAGATTCATCAAAAATAAAATGAATATTTTTTTTTACACACATAGTTCTTTTATTAAAAACTTTATAGGCCTTACAGTGTGGAGAGTAACCCAAGAAAATTCCCTCATCACTTCTGTAATCAAACTTACGTATAGCTTCATTGCCATTATTATGCACAAAACATTTTCACCCAAATGCTCTTAGGTGAGGATGTTAGGCGTTCTCCCTCGAAGTAACTCATAGGGATTTTTCTCAAGAATAGGTATGACCATGCATCTGTTCGTCAAGTAACAAGCAGTATTGACTGCCTATGCCCAGAAACTCTTAGGAAGTCCACTAGCAATCAACATGGTTCTTCCCATGTATTTTAGGGATATATTCTTTCTTTATACAACCCCATTTTGTTGTTGGGTTCTAGGTGCAGAGAAATTATGATCAATACCATATGAGTTACAGAACTCACGGAATTTGGAATTTTCAAACTCTGTTCCATGGCCTGTTCTTATCCATAATACATTGCAACCCAGTTTCTGTTGAACCATTTTAATAAATACATAGAAAACATCAAAATTTTAATTTTAAGATCCCAAGAACAAAGTCCATGTATACCTGGCGAAGTCATCTACAATGCCAAAAGCATACCTCTTACCTTCTCTGCTCCTCACTCTCGTTGGTCCACGTAGGTCCATGTGAAGGAGTTCTATAGGTTTGGAGGTGATGACAACCTTTTTAGATTTAAAATATTACCTTATATGTTTCCCTCTAACATAAGCATCACAATCCTTGTCAGCGGAGAACTCAACTTTTGGTAGACCAAGAACCCAGCTCTTTGCTGCCAACTTGTTGAGTTGAGGAAGACTGGCATGACCCAGTCTCTTATGCCATAACAGTGGGCCATATTCCACTACACTTAAGCATGTGTGTCACTCTGAGGAAGAGACATAATAGATATCTTGTAATCATTGTTATGTTTCTTACCTTTTAACACAACTTCATCAGTATCAAGCTTTGTGACAGTGCAAATTTTGAAATTAAATCTTACTTCATATACTTTATTATACATTTGAGATATGTTAAGAAGATTGTGTTTAAGGCCTACAATATAATACACATCTTCTATAGCGTGAGAGAGTGACTTACCAACCTTGCCAATACATGTTATCTGACCATTTTTCCCATTTCCAAATGACACACTCCTCCTTGGAAGGTTGTCAGTGAGAGGGAGTTTTTCTTTTCTCCAGTCATATGTCTTGAGCATCCACTGTCTAGATACTAGTCTTGGTTTTTTCCTCTCACTTAATCCTGCACCAACAATCACAAGTTAATCTTGGGAACCCAGACAAGCTTGGATCCCGTTTTGTATGAAAAAGGATGAATCAAATCTCTTCTTTCCCAGAAGGGAAGAGGATTAGCAGCTACTTTCTTATTAACCTGAATCTACTTAGTATGGACAAAAGACTTTGGTTTTGGTTCCTCTTCCTTCTTCACATTTTTACCAAAACCAAAACTATTTCTAAACTGAGCATGAATTAAAGCAGGACAAGTATCTCTAAAGTGTCCTACCTTTCCACAATGAGCGCACATTTTATTATCAGAAATTCCTACATACTTTTGATTAAACTTGGGAACAAGTTTTCTGTAGCCAATTCTTGATTTGTTAGAGCTGCAGCTTTCATTCAGCCAACTCACAGGATATGAGGATCTATTCCACTGTCTTAGTGTAGATAGTTCATAATTAGCCTTTTCTAGATTTTCTTGCATGACTTTATTCCTAAATTTAGCGTCACAAAGATTATATTTAGACCTTAATTCCTTTTCAAGAATATCTTTTAGATTGCTTAGCTTTCCCTTACCATGTATATCAGGAGACCTCATTTTTAGAAGTGAGCTCAAGAACATAGTTCTTAAGGTCTTTGACATGTCTTTCTAGATTAGCTTCGTCAGATTAAAGCTCTTTGAGATCAAGTTTGACACATGAAATATTGTTTATTAATTGATCATTTCCATCACTCATTTATCCATTTCACTCATCATGGTAACAATTATGTCCATCAGTTGTTTTTTAGGCACATCATGAATGTTTTCCTTCAAGTTAGAGATACTTACCTTATTTGTTTCATCTTTAGTTTGTGAATCACTCATGGACATCATTCTAATCACTTTTTCTTCTGTTTGGCTTTCTTCAATCACCATCAGTGCCCCTTTGATGTTTTCATCTCCAAAGTCAGCTTCCAAGGTCCTTCATATATCACGGACAGAGATACAAGAGGACACTTTGTATATAATATTTCTTGGCAAACTTCGATAAAGCAATTCCTTTGCTTTAGCATGTTTCTGGACTAACTGAAGATCTTCATCATCATATTCCTCTTTTTTGTTGTTGCGCTTGTTACCTTCACCACCCATTTTGGTCGGGAGAATTGGTCTATTACTGACTATTAACCTTATGTCAACGTCAGTGGTCTGAAGAAACATTTCCATACGTAGCTTCCATTCATCATAGTGATGTCCATAAAATAAAGGAGGTCTTCTAATGTGCATTCCAAGTTGTACTGGAGGCTATGTCTCCACTTCCTGATGTTCATCAATTACAGCATAGATACTTATAGCTTCATCCTCCTTTTCTTACCCTTTATCACTTCTATTATCCGCATATGCTTCCCATAAGGCCTGATTCATTGCTTCAGTGAATCCTTTACTTAGGATTTTTCCTTGGTTGGAACCTCTTTCTCTCATCTTCTCCCATTTCTTCTTTTCAGCTCGTTCTTTCCTCCAATCAATTTCCCACATTGGTAAGTCCTTGACCATGCGATCTAGTTTACTAAACTTGTAGCATCCATCATAATTAGCTTTGTCAATCTGCTTAGGCTTATCGATGGTCTCTCTCTTAGATGCATTTTTGGAGTTCTGCATGAACATGTTGAACTTAGCAAATATTGCTAGGTCAAGATCATCACTGGCAGATTCCTCTTCCTCATATGCTTTAAGGACCAAGGACTTATCTCTCTTTGGTTCTTCCTTGCGCAATTCTATATTTCTCATTTCACGAGTCTTTAAGTTTCCAACCAACTCATCAAGTGAGATTTTATCCAACTCATTGGCTTCATGGATTGGTGTGACTTTTGATTCCCATGAAGCTGGAAGGATCCTTAGAACTTTGTTGACCAATTCTTCTGAGGTAAACACCTTTCCAAGTGATTTATGTTCATTAGTTATTATGGTAAACCTAGTCATCATATCCTGGATGGGCTTAGAATCCCTTATGGAGAAGAGCTCATAGTTTCTCATGAGTAGTTCTATCCTTGATCTCTTCACTTGGTTTGTTCCTTCATGAAACGTTTGGAGTGCATCCCATATCTCATTTGCATTAGAGCACAGAGAAATTATGTTGTACTCATCAGGACCAAGTCCACATATAAGGATATTCTTAGCCTTTGCATTCTTCTCCATCATTCTGAAATTTTCTTCCACAAATTTAGAGGGGTCCTTATAAACCATTTCATTTTGTGCATTTTGTTTAGTAGGAGTCAGTGGACCTTGGTTCACTATGGTCCTTAGTTAATACTCTTCAGATGTTAGACGTCTTCCATTCTTGCTTTCCATCAACTGTAATATTTTTCATTGAACATGGGTAGTTTGGTAGTTGATTGTCCTTTATTAATTCCGGGTGGAGCACACATCTTGCTTCCAAGATCTCTCTAGGTGTTAGTCGTGTGTATGAGAGAACCTTATTTGATACCAATTGTTAGTTTGAGTGCTCGTATGAATTACTAAAGAACTTGGTTCTTTACTGTGATTCTTAAAAATGAAGTAAAATAAACAATAAAGTAAAGAGAGTGACTTTCACGTGGAAAATCACCCGTCTCAAAACTTGCAAAACCACGACCTGTTGCGTAGGATTTTTAACTTCTACTCCACTAGAACAATGAGCCAAAATGTATCAATACTAAGACTTTAATTCAATACTCTCCAGTGCTCCTACTACGACTATTCTATTCACAAGTTACTCTAAGTTGTAAAGAAAACACTCACTCCAAATCACTAATTGTTTGTGGCACTTTGAATATAACTCGATTTCCTAAAACACATTCACTAGATTGACTCAAGAAGAACACAACCCTGGTACTCGACTAGAGTGTACAAAATGTAGTTCTTTAGCTGATGTGTAAAAATGATTGTTTGTGAAGTCCAAAATAGATAGTATTTAAACGCCTGGACTTTGAGATCTTCTAGGAGTCCTATGCATAGTCAACTTCTCGTTTGATAGGAATCCTATTTTTCCAAGGACTGCACAAGTTTTGGGACTCTTGTCTCTTACTGATTTATCCGTATCTTCTTGTGCAACATCCCTTATCCCATGTAGCAGCCTTCTTCCACCAAACTTGGACTTGGGTAACATTAAGATAAATTTATTGTCTTGCATAGATGTTCAGTTATCAACCTGAGGAGCTGGTCCTTTACCTTGAGGAGCCGGTTATTAGAAAAGTTAAGCAGCTACATTGAGGTCCACGTTCTTCAAACATTGCATCTAAACAAACTTTGTTAATCATCAAAATCTCAATACTCAACAAATTTCCCCTTTTTGATGATGAAAAAATTTGTACACACTAGAACCAAGTAATCACATCAAGACGTGATCAATCAACATGCATATTACACCATAGATAGACATATTCATAACAACACCCCCAACCTTATCTTCCCCCTTTCGGTATCATAAAAAAAACAAAAAGATGTTAGACATATGAAGCACAATTAATGTAAGATTCAAGGACATATAGGCTACAACACACGCTCAAGAATTATCACAGCAAACAATCTAGGCCAATGATCCGATACTGTACGAAGCATTAAAACAGTAGATCCAAAATAAGCCCAGGGCCTTATCTTAAAACATTATAAAAATATAAACTAAACATAATGCAACCTACTCATACTAGAACAGTAAGAGAAAAAAGATTAAAGCATCAGTAGGATAGAAAAATAGACAAAGGACACTAGTGAAAGATAGAGGGAGTCAATGCTTTCACAAGAGTGGCAATCTGTTGGGCATGAGCTTCCCTATCTCTTCTGAGCTCTTCCCTAAGCTGCCTGGTTTCTTTACTTAGCTCATCATTGTCTTCATGAAGCTTGGCATTCTCCTCAATAGCCAACTCCAACCTCTTACAAAGCTTTGTTGTCTTGCTGCTTCTAGGTAGAATAGAAGATCCTATTGGCCGTCTAGCATTGATCTCCTCATATCCACACTTCTTGAGGGTAAAAACATCCAAAACGTAATTGCGATTTCCATATTTAAGCCCAGGCAAGGCTATGTTGAGCTTGTCAAATATCTCAGTAAACATGAAGCCATAAGGCATAACATTCTTAGGCTTGGAAGTGTCTACAGCTCTTGCCATGTACTGAATCATCAGGCTAGGGAGATTGATAGGTATACCAATGTTAGGTAGTTCCATTGCATCCATGTCAAACTGAATGGCCTCATGCCTTCACTTAGACCTCTGCAGAATGCAGGAATTGGCAAAGTGAAACAATTGCTTGTAGAAGGGGGTCATATCAATCTTGTACACCTTCTGGGAGCATCTAGTGCAAACTTTTGGGAGAACTTCCTTGTGACCACAATTCCTATGTCACCATCCTTGTCTATGGCTGGCTACTTTTCTTCAGGCAATTGTCAAATCCTAATGAGGAAATATTCATAAGCATCCCCAGCTTCTCTGTATCAAACTCCATTTCAAACCCCCTTACCTTACTTTTTACCACGTTTCCAACAAATTTGAAGTTTGCATAGAACCCTACCANAGGGAGGGAGAGTTTTGACAAACATGTGTTCCCATCTTTCTAACTCAAATTTTTCAACCAGTTGAGCCATCCTTTTTCATCAGTTTTTGCAACAATCTTCCCATTCAGCATTTCTATTTCTTAACTCTATGAGTCTATCAACAACAGCTGGCCACTCTTTCTCTTCTTTCCTCTACTGGACCTTGTAGATGGGGTAACCATTTTTTTAGCTTTAGCAACCTTTCTCTTTTGTGTAGAGGAATTTTCTGGCAACGCAGAATCATACTCACCTTCTCCTTCCAACTCAACCACAGGTTCTACATTTGAAACTTGCTTCCTCTGCTTCTTGGAACCTATAGACTCCTTTTGATTTGTTCATCAACAACCTTTCTTTTACTCTGTGTAAGAGGAGTCCTTGCAGGAGGAGCCACTTCTTTTCTTGTTAGAATTGTAGACTTTGTTGCTTTCACAGGAGTCTTCTTGGGTTTCTTCCCTACCTCAGACAAGGGCAAATCATCTTCATCACTGCTGACCTCCTCATCTCCAGTGAAAGGAGTTAACAGAGGCCAGGTTCTTCAGTCCTTTTCTCTCCACTTTCTTCTTCCGAAGGGGCTGTGATAGTGTTCCCAATGGTCATAGAGCCTTCAGATTCCTCACTCATATTTTCAATCTCTACCCCTCTTTCTTCATCCACACTTTCACTCTTTTGCATTTTCCTGATCCTCACCCTCACTGTCAGATTTACCCTCTTCTTCACTATTCTTTTCTTCTTCAACAGAATGATCCACTTGTTCACCTATCCTATCTTCTATCTCACTCTCCTTCATCAGAATCTCCTTAATTCTCATTATTTTCCACTTTATTAGTGATGTCTTGAGTAGTATGTTCCTCATGAATGCCCATAACTCCTTCCTTTTCACCCCCATTATCATCCTCATCCTCCGTCCAACTGAATTAAAGACCATCAGATGCCTCCTTTTTCACTGGCTCTTTACTTCCTATCTCCTCAACCACAGACACCACAATAGTGGTATCTACCTCTTTCTCCAGAGTTCCTACACTCTTTTCTATAGTGAGTTCCTCCACTTGTGATTTATTACTTGTGGGTGGAAGAGTGTCTAAAGGTGAAACATCTATAGCAGATACCAGAAAATCTAATTTTGAAGGAGGGAGTTCTACCTGACTTGTAGTGACTTGTACTGATTCCCTAAACCATAGCTTCCTTGACCACTGTGGCTACTTGAGCAATAGCATTAGGCACTACTTTGACATTCTTGACAGAATTTCAGGAGTAATTGAACTTTATTTCTCTAGGATTCCCCCATACTCTTTCACTAGTTGACAACTAGAAGAGATACTAACAAGATTAGACGTCTGAGTATAACAATAATTTAGGATATTAAGTCCCAGTGAATTAAGAAAAGATGACACGTACCTAAGTCGAATAACCAACTCCTTAGTAACTCCTTACTTGTTTCTGCAATAAACCTTCAGAACTATATGTTAGTATCATACGACATAGTTATTAGCCAGATTTTTCTAAGCATGTGTGTGTGATTAATACAAGCATGAGACTGAATCAAACACATTGTACTTGACTATCTACATCTAATTATACTTTTTCTAGCCAATCATTGGGGTTTAAATAGTTGCAATTATTGATTATACCTAGTTCCAGTCTGTTACTTTCAAAGTGATCCCTACTCAAAACTTTAGTAAAACTATCTGCAGTTTGATCTTCAGTTTTACATAAGTTAATTAAGTTATTTCCTTTTATAACATTGTCTCTGAGAAAGTGGTGTCTAGTGTCAATGTGCTTAGTTTTATTGTGCTGACTTAGACTTTTAGCAATGTTTATAGCACTAGTGTTGTCACAGAAAATAGGAACACAATCAACAAAAATACCATAGTCCCTTAGTTGTTATCTTATCCATAGCAACTGTTCACATCAAGATGTTTTTTTCACACACTCAGCCACAGCTGCGGATAAAGCCACTGAGTTCTGCTTCTTTGTTCCCCAAGATACTATACAAGAACTTAGAAAATGTGATGTTCCTGAAGTGATTTTCTTGTCAACATGATCCCGCATAGTTCAGATTAACCTAACCAACTAGATCAAAGCTATAACCTCAGGGATACTATAGGCACAAGTCATGAGTCCCTTTGAGATATCTTAGTATCCTTCTAATAGCCTTCAGGTGAGACTCCTTGGGATTTGTCTGAAATGCTGCACACAGTCCCACACTGAATACCATATAAGGGCCATCTTTCTATGAGATACAACAGTGACCCAATTATTCCTCTATATAGTTTCTATTCAACAATTTTCCGTTCTTCATCAAGGTCCAATTTTATAGCAATGGCAACGGGAGTGTCAATGGACTTAGAGGAGTCCATGTTGAATTTCTTCAGCAAATCCTTGATGTATTTCTTTTGATGTATCATGGATCCAGTAGGTGTTTGCTTGATTAGCAACCTGTTCAACCATCATGCTCATTTCAAACTCATTCCCCATCATCTCAGAAAATTCCTTGCAAGTTGCTTCATTAATAGTCCCCAAGATAATGTCATCCATATATACTTGCTCAATCTGAACATTCTTTCCTTTGTTTCTCAGAAACAGAGTATTGTCCACCTATCCTCTTATAAAGTTGTTTGTTAAGAGGAATTTTGAAAGTCTTTCATACCAAGCTCTTGGATCCTGTTTCAGTCCATACATGGCTTCGTCTAACTTGAACAAATAGTCAGGGAATTCTTCACTTTCAAACCTAGGAGATTGTTTAACAAACACTTCCTCTTCTTGCCAAGAAGGGACAAGTTAGTCTTGGGAACCCAGACAAGCTTGGATCCCTTTTTTTTATGAAAAAGGATGAGTCAGATCTCTTCTTTCCTATAGGGGAAGAGGATCAACGGCTATTTTTCTTATTAACATTAATCTACTTAGTATGAACAATAGGCTTTGCTTTTGGTTCCTCTTCCTTCTTCACATTTTTAGCAAGACCAAAAGTATTTCTAAACTGAGCATGAATTAAGGTAAGACATGTATCTCTAAGTGTCCTACCTTTCCACAATGAGTGCACATTTTATTATCAGAAATTCCTACATACTTTGGATCAAACTTGGGAACAAGTTTTGTGTAGCCAATTCCTGATTTTTTAGAGCTGCAGTTTTCATTCAGCCAACTCAAGGCATACGAGGAGCTATCCCATTGGCTTAGTCTAGATAGTTCATAATTATTCATTTCTAGATTTTCTTGTGGGACTTTATTCCTACATTCAGCATCAGAACGATTATATTTAGCCTTTTTAATTAATTTTCAAGTTTATCCTGCAGATCGCTCATCTTTACCTTACCATGTATATCAGGAGACCTCATTTTTATAAGTGAGCTAAAGAACCTAGTTCTTAAGGTCTTTGACCTGTCCTTCTAGGTTAGCTTTGTCAGATTCAAGCTCTTTGAGATCACGTTTGACTTATGAAGATTGCATATTAACTCATCATTTCCAGCACTCATTTTATCCATTTCACTCATCATGGTCACAATTATGGCCATGAGTTATCTTTTAGACATAGAATGGATGTCTTCCTTTAGGTTAGAGATACTTACCTGATTTGTTTCATCTTCAGTTTCTAACTTGTGAGATTTTTTCAAACTCCTTGGCTTCCTGGATTGCTGTCACTTTTGATTCCCATGACGCTGGAAGGATCCTTAGAACTTTGCTGACCAACTATTCTGAGGTGAACACCTTTCCAAGTTATTTCAATTTATTAGTTATTATGGTAAAGCTAGTCATCATCTCCTGGATGGGCTTAGAATCCTTCATGGAGTAGAGCTCCTAAATTCTTATGAGTAGTTCTATCCTTGATCTTCACTCGGTTTTCTCCTTCATGAGCAGTTTGGAGTTCATCCCATATCTTCTTTGCATTAGAACACACAAAACTTTTGTTGTACTCATCAGGACCAAGTCCACAGATAAGGATTTTCTTAACGTTTGCATTCTTCTCCATCATTTTGAAATCTGCTTCCACCAATTGTAATATTTTTCATTGGATAAGGATGATCTGGTTATTGATTGCCCTTCATTAATTCCAGGTGGAGAACTCATCTTGCTTCCAAGATCTCTCTAGGTGTTAGCCGTGTGTGTGAGAGAACATGCTCTGATACCAATTGTTAGTTTGATTGCCCGTATGAATTACTAAAGAACTTAGTTCTTTACCGTGTTTCTTAAATGTGAAGTAAAATAAAAAATAAAATAAAGACGGTGATTTTTACGTGGATAATCACCCAGCTCAAAAGGTGAAAAAACCACGGCCTACTGCATAGGATTTTCAACTTCAACTCCACTAGAACAATGAGTCAAAATGTATCAATTATAAGACTGCAATTCAATACTCTCCAATACTCCTACTACGACTATTTTATTCACAAGTTACTCTAACTTGTAAAGCAAACACTCACTCCAACTCTCTAATTGTTTTTGACACTTTGATTACAACTCAATTTCCTAAAACACATTCAATAGACTAACTCAAGAAGAACACAATCCTGCTACTCAACTAGAGTGTACAAAATGTAGTTCTTCAGTTGATGTGTAAAAGGATTGTTTCTGAAGTCTAAAATAGTTAGTATTTAAACGCCTGTACTTTAAGATCTTCTAGGAGTCCTATGCATAGTCAGCTTCTCATTTGATAGGACTACTATTGTTCCAAGGACTCCATAAGTTTTGGGACTCTTGTCTTTTACTGATTTATTTGTATCTTCTTGTGCCACAACCCTTATCCTTTAACCCTCAACCACATCACCACAGTAGTGGTATGATAAGTAGGAATTTTAGCCTATTATTTTCTCTCTTTTACTTGTGTTTTGGGCCCAAAATATGTGAAGGTAGTCCCAGAAATTAACTTAATATGCTTGCTTGCAGGGATTATTCAAAATGAGCTAAATGGGACATAATCAACTCATAAAGGAGTCAAAACATGAACAAAAACCAAGACTGGGCCAAGAGTGAGGAATGCGGACCGCGATTGAAAAGGGCAGTCGAGAAAGCTTAACGCGGCCGCGAACACTATTTCGAGGTCCGCGGAATTGAGAATTAGAGAGAAGTTTTTTTGGGCAAAAACATGAACGTGGATCGTGACAGGAAGATGCAGTCGTGAAAGTACCGGCGCGGCCGCGATTGGACTTCTGCGGACCGCGGTTGCTGAGGTTCAGAGAGTTCACATCTCAAGCTAAAACTAGAAGTTCGGTCTGCATCAGAATTACGCAACCGCGGAATTCTCATACGCGGCCGTGGTGGAAATTGTGTGGTCCGTGAAACAATTTTCAACCCAGACCCAAAAGTGAAGAAATGCGGACCGCGATCAGAATGTTGCGGCCGCAAAAGGAAGAGTGCGTCCGCGAAACCTCCGTAGGGGTATTTTTGACTGAAAATTTTAGCTTAGTATAAATAGAACCTTTTGTACCTTTTAGGTTATGTTATGTTTTTGTTGAGCACGTGAGACGGCTAGGTTTTCTCTTTTGGGCAATTTTGTATAAGATTTACCTTATAACATTATATTTTCATCTTTTAATCTAGTATTATGGATTTTAGCTTCTCTTTATCTTTGATTTATGCTATTTCTATGAGTAGCTAAACCCATAGCTAGGGTTGTGACCCAACCCTAGTGAGGGTATTTAATGGGTATTGAATTTTAGGGCTTGCATGTTTATGGGTTAGTGATATTTAGCCTAGTTCTTGCTAGAATTGAAGAATTAGTGGTTGAAAACTCTGATTCATGCCTTTAGGACTTAGTCTCTTCTTGAGAAGAGGGAATAAGTTTAGGAAAACTACGCTAACAAGGAATTGAGGTGAACTCAAGAAATTGATAGCCCCAATTAAAGGGTTAAACCTAGAGATAGTAATACTTAACTTGAGCTAGTATCACTTGAATTGCATTAATACCCATTTTGGCTTGAGAAAGCCAAATTGGGAAAAATCACTCAAACTACTGAGAGGTATAAAATGAGTACTTGGTTGTGATAGCTATATTATGACCCCAACTTAATCAAGCTTGCCATAGATTCTTGCTACCCGTTAGATATCCACCTAGGTAGAAGTCACTTCCCTAGTCCCTTTAAACACCTGAAAACCAACAACAAAAATATTGTACATAGCTTTAATCATTGCATACAATAGACTAGACTTAGAAGTAGAATCAAACCCAAATGTGTGGAAGTGTAATTAGGAACAAAACACGCATCTAGACTTAGATATAAACCTAATTCCAAATAAATTAACTCCCTGTGGACTCGATCCCGACCTTGTTGGGTAAAACTGCATCGACCATCCTCGCTTATCAATAGTAGTGCAGGTTTGGAACCGACCAATTTTTGGCGCCGTTGCCTGAGAGTTAGACGGTCTTACCTGTATATCTAACTATATGGGTGTTTTGTTTCTCCTTCCTTCCGTTTTTCAAGTTTTGTGTGTCAATTGCTTCTAGGTACCAAATGGATCATAACGAGGCCCTCTGACATATTCCTCAGGGGGAGGAGGTAGATGAAAATGAAATGGATGAGTTTAATCTAGAACCTCAAGTACAAATAAGAGGCCGACCGCCTCATGACAACATTCCAAACCCTCCCCCACCTCCTCCAAGGCAGCCAATGATGGCTAAGCAAGTGCAATTGTCTCGCCCCGGATTCGGGCGGGCAATTTTCAAATAACTACTCTCATGCTTACTCTATTGGAACAAAGGGGTTTCTTCACCGGAGCTCAACATCAGAACGCATATAAGCATCTCAAAGGTTTTGTAGACACATGCTGGGGGAGCAAGCAGACGAGTGTATCTGAGGATGCTTTGAGATTAAGGCTTTTCCCATTTTCACTTAAAGCGAAAGCTTTGGATTGGCTTGAGAGGCTACCCAGCCATTCCATCACCACTTGGGATGAGTTGGCTGAGAAGTTCATAGCAAAGTTTTTCTCTCCAGGACATATGGCAGCATTGAGGGATGAGATCTTAGCTTTTAAACAACAGCCAAATGAACTGTTACATGAAATTTGGGAATGCTACCGGACAATGGTCAAAGAATTCCCCAACAACGATATGACTGAAGCAATGATTCATCAAACATTTTATAGGGGTATAACAAACTAACCAGTGTGTGGTCAATAAATTCATTGATATGATGAAAAGTTTGTCCATCAATGTGCCTTTGGTTGAAGCTCTAGAACAAATGTCAGGATATGCCAAGTTCATGAAAGACTTGGTAACAAAGTAAAGGTCAATAAACTGTGATACGATCAAAATGACAAATCAAGTGAGTGCCATTGTGCATTCCATGGCTCCAAATCTAGAAGATCCCCGTTCCTTTACATCTCCATGCACTATTGGTAGTGACGATTTTGCCAAAGC
The DNA here is from genome assembly GCA_005239505.1 of Nicotiana paniculata. Lineage (NCBI taxonomy): Eukaryota > Viridiplantae > Streptophyta > Magnoliopsida > Solanales > Solanaceae > Nicotiana > Nicotiana paniculata. The sequence continues at coordinate 69,935 of ML325270.1, read as the reverse complement.
CTTGTGCGATTTGGGAGCGAGCATTAATTTGATGCCATATTATGTGTTCAAGAAATTGGGGATTAGGAAACCAAGACCTACTTCCATGAGATTTCAAATGACGGACCAAACAATGAAGAGGCCGTTGTGGATAATTGATGATGTGCTAGTTCGGGTCGACATGTTCATTCTTCCCACAAACTTTGTGATTCTCGACTGCGATGTTGACTATTAGGTGCCAATAATATTGGGGAGACCTTTCCTAGCAACAGGGAAGGACTTGGTTGATGTGAAAACTGGGGATCTAACCTTCCAGGTGGGTGATGAAAAAGTTGTGTTCCATGTGTGCAAATCAATGAGGCAGCTTAATAGCAATGAAGTGTGCTCCTTTGTGGATCTTGTGACTAAGGTGATTATTGATGACACGAGTCTTATGATTAATGTGGAAGACACTTTGGAAGCTGTGTTGTTGAATCAAGGCGAGATGAGAGGGAAGGCTTGGTAGAATGTGCAAATTCTTTGCAAGGAATGGGATCCTATACATATGGGCCCCATAAACTTTCCTTGGACCTTGAGAACTAGAAGACTCCACCAACAAAGCCCTCAATCGAGGAGCCACCAACACTGGAGTTGAAGCCCTTGCCTTCACACCTCAGGTATGAGTTCTTAGGCCCTTGTTCCACATTACCTGTTTTTATTTCTTCGTGCTTAACTAACGTGCAGGTAGATTCCACCCTTGCGGTGCTTCAAAGGAGGAAGAAGGTAATAGGTTGGACTTTAGCTGATATTCGGGGTATAAGCCCCGCCTTTTGCATGCAATAAATCATATTCGAGGAAGATTCCAAACCCTCCGTGGAACATCAAAGGAGGTTGAATGAGTCCATGCAAGAGGTCGTCAAGAAAGAGATCATCAAGTGGCTAGATGCAGAGGTTGTGTACCCCATTTCTGATAGTTCATGGACTTCATCGATACAATGTGTTCCAAAGAAGGGGGCATAACTGTGATCACAAACGATAGAAATGAAATGATCCCCACCAGAACTGTCACCTGTTGGAGGGTATGCATGGATTATAGGAAGCTGAAAAAAATGACCCAAAAAGAGCATTTTCCATTTCCCTTTCTTGATCAAATGTTCGATAGACTTGAAAGACGTGCTTATTATTTCGTCTTGGATGGGTATTCCGGATATAACCAGATTCTCATTGCACCTGAAGACCAAGAGAAGACCACTTTCACTTGTCCGTATGGAACATTTGCATTCTCACAGATGTTGTTTGGTTTGTGTAATGACCGACTACTTTTCAGCGGTGTATGATGGCAATATTTACGGATATGGTGGAGGACTTCCTCGAGGTGTTCATGAATGATTTTAGTGTTGTGGGGGATTCCTTTGAAGAACTCTTGGATAATCTTGACAAAGTGTTGGTCCGATGTGAAGAGACCAACTTTGTGCTTAATTGGGAGAAGTGCCACTTTATGGTCGAGGAGGGCATTGTCCTCTGCCATAAGATCTCCAAGAACAGTATTGAAGTGGACAAAGCAAAAATTGATGTGATATCAAATCTCCCTCCTCCCACTTCCGTCAAGGGAGTGAGGAGCTTTCTTGGTCACGCGAGGTTTTACTGAAAGTTCATGAAAGACTTCTCAAAAGTGGTGAACACCTTGTGCAAGTTGTTGGAAAAAGATGCCAAGTTTGTGTTCAATGATGATTTCATGAAAGCTTTTGAGATTCTCAAGTATAGGTTGACTACCACTCCCATCATTACCGCACCCAATTGGATCTTACCATTTGAGTTCATGTGCGATGCTAGCGACGTTGCTATAGGAGCGTTTTGGGGAAAAGAATCAACAAGATATTTCATCCGGTTTATTATTGAAGCAAAACAATGAACGACGCCCAAGTCAATTATACGATGACCGAGAAAGAGTTATTAGCCATGGAAAAATTCCGCCCGTACCTCATGGGTACCAAAGTGATTGTGCACACCGATCATGTGTCACTTTGTTAATTGATGAGTGAAAAGGACTCTAAGGCTAGGTTAATGAGATGGGTTCTTCTTCTACAAGAGTTTTACCTTGTAATCATAGACCGAAAAGGGAGTGAGAATCAAGTGGCGGACCACTTGTCCCGCTTGGAAGAGGAGGGGAGGCCCCATGATGGCCTTGATATTAATGATTCGTTTCCAGATGAACAACTCTTCGTGTCTTTGACCGGGATGCCTTGGTTCACCTATGTGGCTAATTTTCTTGTGACCGGTTGTCCCGAATGAGTTCTCTTCAAATCAAATGAAGAAGCTCAAACGGGACTGCTTGGATTATCATTGGGATGAGCCATATCTTTTCAAGGTTTGCAATGATAGTGTTATCCAGAGATGTATTCCGGAAGAAGAGAAATTGAGTATCCTTGAAGCTTGCCATTCCTCGCCCTATGGTGGTCATCATGGTGGGGCGAGAACTGCTACAAAGGTCCTAAGCTGTGGATTTTATTAGCCTACCTTGTACAAAGACTCTAGCGAGCTTGTTGGGCATTGTGATGAGTGCCAAAGAGTTGGTGTAATTTTCAAGAAGAATGAAATGCCCCTCACCACCATTCTTGAGATTGATATCTTCGATGTGTGGGGCATCGACTTTATGGGGCCATTTGTGAGTTCATGTGGGAACACTTATATCCTTGTTGCTGTTGATTATGTGTCCAAATGGGTTGAAGCTGTGGCTTTGCCCAACAATGAGGCACGAAGTGTGGTGGCTTTCTTAAAGAAAAATATCTTCACAAGGTTCGGCACCCCAAGAGCTATCATTAGTGACGGGGGTTCTCATTTTTGCAACAAAGCCTTTGATAGTTTACTTTCTAAGTATGGTGTCAATCATAAGGTGTCAACCCCTTATCACCCCTATACAAGTGGAGAGGTTGAAGTCTCCAATAGGGAGAACAAGAGAATATTATCCAAGACTGTCAATGCAAACCTGACTGATTGGTCAAGGAAACAGAACGATGCTTTATGGGCCTATAGAACAGCTTACCAAACTCCAATTGGTATGTCTCCTTACCGATTGTATTTGGGAAAGTATGTCATCTTCCGGTTGAATTAGAGCACAAAGCCATGTGGGCACTGAAAAAATTGAACCTTGAATGGGATGTAGCTGCCAATCTCCGGGTAGAGCAACTAAATGAACTTGATGAGTTCCGGATCCATACTTATTCCAGCTCGTCCTTGTATAAGCACAAGATGAAGTACTTACATGATAAATAGATCCGTAACAAAGAATTCAAGGAAGGTGACTTGGTTCTTCTACTCAACTCTCGGTTACGGATGTTTCCGGGAAAACTCAAGTCAAAGTGGAGTGGTCCTTTCGAAGTGGTTCATGTGATTCCTGTCGGTGCTCTAGATTTGAAAAACAAGAATGGTGAGATCTTTAGAGTCAATGGGTACCGAGTGAAGCACTACCTTGGAAATATTGATGATAGCCACGTTTTGGCCTTGATCTATTTCAAGTTATGATGGTAACATGAATCGTGCCGCGACGTTACATCAGGAGCTTCTTGGGAGGCAACCCATGTGTTTTTCTTTCCTTTGACTTTCTTCTTAGATTAGGCATTATTTTGGACTAACTGGTTGTGAGTGTATGTAGGAATTGGTTGTGCAGTGCAGGAAATTGACAGGAAGAAATTTGATTAAGTGACAAAAGTTCGCAGACCACGCCCAAAATTTTGTGGACCGCGTGAGCACTTCGCGGCTGCACATTTTTGTGCGTGGACGCGTAGTTGAAATGAGCAAAATGCCAACTCTCTGAAGTTGGCCTGTGAAAATTCCCTTCAGAGTTCACGACCGGGTTCATATTTCCGCGGACCGCAGAATTTACACGGCCGCGGCCAATATTTTGCGGACCGCACCATGGTGATTGAAGCAGATCTAAAAAACGTATCAGAGTGCGGACCGCGACAAAATTTCACGGCCGCACTCAGGTAAGGCGGTGGGTTCCACTTGTTCTAAGTATAAATAGGGTTTCCTGATTCATTTCACTTTACGAACCTCGAATTTTCACCACACCTAAAAGCACTGTTCATCTCTCCTTACTTTCAATCTCAGTTCATTCACATCAAGAGTAGATTTCCTACAAATATTTTACAACTGGTATGTTCAATTTAATGATTTGATTTTATCTTTTTCTTTTCTTTTCTCTTTGTTTTAATTTTCCTTCTTAGTTAGGGTTAGATGCATGCCATAATGTCAAATTAATGCTTAATTGTTGCTTAAATACATGTGGGTAGTGTTTTTATGCCTAATGGGGGATGGGGTTAGTAACTTTGCATGGTTAATTTCTCTAAATTTGCAAAATTAGTGAAAACCTAGTTGTCAGTGTTCTTCAGTACCGATCTCATTTGAATTTGCGAAAGCGGTCCGCGAAAGGGTATGCGGCCGCATTCATTTTTTTGCGGTCCACCATACCCTAGATTTTAGATACTGAGAGTCATTTATAATACACGACCGCAGTCACTTTTACGCGGTCCGCGGTTGGTCCTTCGCGACCGCGTCCAAGTTTTCACGGTCTGTGCTTTTGAACTTCAGAGAGTCTATTAGTTGCTTTCGCGGCCGCGTTCATTTCTTCGCGGTTCGCGCTTAGTCCTTCGGGGCAGCGTTTGATTTTTCACGGTCCGATTGTGAGAAAGATTAGAGATCCAGTAGTCTAAACCTGACCTCTTCGCGGTCGCATTCACTTTTACGCGGTCCACGATTGGCATTTTGCGGTCGCGTTCACTTTTACATGGTCCGCGATGCCCTGTTCTAAGAAGCATAGTTTTCATTTCATTTGTCCTGCTTTAACACTTGATTAAACCCCAATTCTAACTGTATTTCACTACTTGTGTGTTGCAGAAAATGGTGCGTTCTCGTGGTGGAGGAGACAACTCCAAATAGAGGGTAGAATCCTCCCGAGGCCGGGGCATAGGAAAGCAGGCATTGCCCTTAGCACTCCAAAGGATAATAGCCAAAAAGGCTACCCTAGTGAGACCTCATGCCGACTACTCGGACACAAGTTAATACCTCCCATCCAGGGAGACTTCTGAGGGGGAATATGCTCCACAACAACAAGAGATTCAATCACAACCCTTCCACCTAGTCAGTGAACCTACCTTTTCTTCTGGGTCGTCTGATGGCTCAGAGGGAGGTAGTGAGGCATCGGATCCATCTTCCCCTCCTACTACAACACCTGCCTCAACAACCCCGATTAATATTGATAGTGATGACGAGGTCTCAGATGACGGGAGCGAGGGTGATACCAATTTGGGTGGTCCTTCTAGATCAAGAAAGCTCGAGGTGTGGGCTGATAGATTCGTGAGTGAGAAGGCCTACTTGAAATTCCAGGAATGGTGGCCCCAAAGGTCTCTCACCCTTGAGTGATAGTTCATAGAAAGAGACCTCCTTCCCCACAATAAAAATGTCAAGAAACAATTTGAGGAGAGAAAAGGGTGGAAGTACTTCACCAGCAAGATTGTGGATGCCAATGAGTACCTTTTCAAGGAGTTCTACGCAACTGCTGCCCACATCAAAAAGGGCACCATTGTGACAAAGGTACGGAACCTAAAGATCCGGTTTGATGGCAACACTTGAACAAATATGCCGAATTTGAGGAGGTGGAAGAAGTACAATACTCAGAGAAGCTGGACTTAGATGAAGCAGCCCGTCCTTGGCTAGCTGAAGTAATAGCCATCCCAGGGACAACACCGGTCGGGCTCACAGTTGGAGTCCCAATAGCCAGGAACACCCTCAGCGTTGATGCCAAAGGGTGGTCTGTACTTGTGTGCAGCCGACTTGACCCCTGCCAGCATGATAGTGTCCTCCCACTCTCTCGGGCGATTCTGGTAGCATCCATCATGGAAGGGTATTCAATCAATGAGGGGAACCTCATGTACTACCACATCTCCAAGGCAGTTGGAAAAGAAGAAAGATTCTACCCCTACCCCAACTTCATCATTATGTATCTCGAGGACCAAGGGATAGAAGGGAGGCACTATGAAACGACACACGAAGGTGAAGCCGAAAAAGCCTTTCTTCTGGTATAGCCTTCAAGGAGAGGACAACCCAAAAGCTAAGGGAAAATCCACTACCTCCACTGGCTAGACTGAAGAGCCAAGGGTAGTGGCCACCGGGTCAGATCCTTCCACAGCAGAGGGTTTTTCAGCTGCCATGCCTCCTTCCTCATCCAGGCCATCAATCACCGTGCCACTATATGTGCGCTCCTCTTTCACTTACCCTCATACTGCACTGCGGATTTCTCAGACATTATCTAGCATCAACAACTAGATGCAGGAAGCTACAACAAATTTGTTTGTCTTATCTAGTGCAATAGCGGAACAGTCAGCCCCAGTACAGCTTCGGGTAACTCCCTCATTGGAGGATTCATTGAAGGAGATTCTGGGCAACCAGAAGAAGCTCCTGGACAACCAGACAAAAATCCTGAAGACTTTGGATGCACATGGAAAGGTTATCAAGGATCTGGGAAAACAAGTGAAGAAGATGAGGAAGATCCAGGCCTCAAAGGAGTCAATGAAGTTGCTGAAGAAGGATGTAGAGAAGTTTACATCTGCTGGAGACATCCCACTGGACATGCTCATGGAGGAGCAAGCCCCAGCAACATAGGCAGCAGAGCATGAGGCCTCAGATGCAGCAGCTGACCAGTCTGAGGAGCCGGCTGCCACTTCACATATTGCTGAGGAGATGATCCAGATGCTTCGCAACCACGTGGTTCCCTAGTCAGAGGATGCGGAGATCCAGTTAGAGGACCCAGAGGGAGCTGATGACCCTATGCACTCCGAGGACCCCGCTCATATGCCTGACCCAATGCAGACAGAGACCACATAGGGAGTTTTCTTTACTCTCTAACACTTCCCCTGATCTTATTTTGATATTAGCATCGAGGACAATGCTATTTTTTATTTGGGGGGGGGGGGTGGTCTATTTTGATTTGTCATGACATTTGGTATGTAATAACTATGATACAATTTTTCTTTATCTTTCTTTATCGTTATTTTCACTTTTGGTGTGTATATAATTTTACCATTCGATGTATATATTCATTTTCATTATGTATATATTCGTTTTACTCCATTATTGTACATATTCAGTTTACTTTTCGTAGCTTACTTTATAACTTCTTTCGTTATTTTTCCTTAATAGATTAACTTCTTATTTCCTTTATTAGCTTCTTTTTTTATGTTTTTAGCTTCTGTTTGCATTTTGTGTAAACAATAAGCCTTTGGTTTTCTTAATGGCACGATTCTTTATAAAGGTGGATGTAGTGTGAACCGGGTGCCTCTTCCCAACGATGGATGGCGTGACAACCTTCTTAAGGGATTGAGTCTATTTTCTTTTTTGCTTTGATATGTAGTAGTAATGAATAAAAGTGTCTCAAGTAGGCTTCGCTTGGTACTAACACATTTACCTTTGACCTCATGGTTAGAGACAAGTAGATTGGCAAAGAGTAGCTCTGGTTGTGACCTTTAGACTCTTGAGTTGACAAAAACAATCATCGAGTGGTTTCCTTGAGCCATTTGTGATTCTCAATCGTAGCTAGGGTTGTTGTGGGTCCTCGACTCTCTTCTCTTTAACAATCCATCAGCTTGAGAGGTGAGGCATCGGATTGCAAGTCCAAGTTCCGTGCCAATAAGTCTAGAACTTGCCCTGAATGTTTGTCTAGGCGCAGTTCTAAGTGTAACTCGACTTGAGAAATGATTATAAGCTCTCCTTCGTGCAATTTGAATTTTGAAAGCTTCCGTAGCCTAACATTATGATATCCTAGTCAACCCTTTTGAGCCTAAGCCCTTTTTCATTCAATAGCCACTACAAGCCTTTGCCCGTTTTACAATGACCCTCTCTTGGCACACAATCTTTCCTTAGAATTCATGATGAAAAATTTGCAAAAGCATAAGTTTGGGGGAGAGAGGAGGAATTTGAAAGTGATAAAAGGTCCAAATAATAAAAAGAATTGATGAAAAGGAAAGGCAAAGAAAAGGAAGAAAAGCCAAAAAGAAATATGTCAAAAAGAAAGTGAAGGTTGAAGGGATTCAAAGAACGCAATGATGAAAGGCACGGAATGATGAGGAAAGGAGAAAAATGATATTCATGAGTAAGAAAGGGTGATGGTATGTCTCTCTATTTCCACTAAGGAAGAATAAAAATGACTCAAAGAGTCAAGAAAGTATGCGCCAAATGAGAAAATGGAGTTCTTAAGGAAAGATGAAATCATAATAGTTTGATAAGTCGTACCTTGATCCAAAAGCCTTCATTACATTCCCGCTAAAGCCCTATATGATTTCAAGTTGAGTGAGCTTACATTAGTGTTGATTTACATAAGGATCAAGCTTATGGTACTTAGAGCCGGACTTGTGGTATTTTTTTGAGAGTGATGATCGCACTTCTTCACAATCCTTGTTTTGAGTGTTACATTCTAAAAAGTGAGATTTGATCATGGAGATTAGAGGAGGAGGGGTTTGGGATCCACAATGACCTACACGAGAAAGCGATCTTCCTTGATGAATTGAGTCAACTCTTGATGCTCTAGTGTCACATTAGAACTATGGAACTCAAAAGATCATAACATGATGTTGTTGATAATTCATTTGTGTTGAGGGTAATTGTTAATTCCAATCGATGCTTGGTGGAGTCACCTTAGGACAACTGAAATATTCATTTTTTTTTCTTGTGGATGTGGGAATTACCTTATTTTCTTGAGGACAAGCAAAATTTTAAGTTTGGGGGAGTTGATAATAAGGATTTTAGCCTATTATTTTCTCTCTTTTACTTGTGTTTTGGGACAAAAATGCGTGAAGGTAGTCCCGGAAACTAACATAATATGCTTGCTTGTGGGGATTGTTCAAAATGAGCTAAAGGAGCCATAATCAACTCATAAAGCAGTCAAGACTTGAACAAAAACCAAGACTGGGCCAAGAGTGTGGAACGCGGACCGCAACAGAAAAGTGCGGCCGCGAAAGCTTAATCGTGGCCGCGAACACTATTTTGAGGTCCGCGAAATTGAGAATCGGAGAGATGGTTTTTTGGGCAAAAAGATGAACACGGATCGCGACATGAAGATGCGGCTGTGAAAATACTGGCATGGCCATGATTGGAATTCCGCGGCCCACGGTTACTGAGGTTCAGAGAGTTCACATCTCAAGCTAAAACTAGAAGTGTGGTCCGCGTCAGAATTACGCGGCTGCAGAAGTCTCATACGCTACCGCCGTGGAAATTGTGCGGTCCGCAAAACAATATTCAACCCAGACCCAGAAGTGAAGAAATGTGGACTGCAATCAGAATTACGTCCGTGAAAGCAAGAGTGTGGTCGCGGTCAGAATTACACAGCCGCGAAACCTCCTCAGGGGTATTTTTTTCTGGAAATGTCAGCTTAGTATAAATAGAACCTTTTGTCATTTTCAGTTTATGTTATATTTTGGTTGAGCACGTGAGACGTCTAGGCTTTCCCTTTTGGGAAATTTTGTACAAGATTTACCTTATAAATTAGATTTTCATCTTTTAATCTTGTATTATGGATTTTAGCTTCTCTTTATCTTTGATTTCTGCTATTTCTATGAGTAACTAAATCCATAGCTAGGGTTGTGACCCAACCCTAGTATGGATATTTAATGGGTATTGAATTGTAGGGATTGAATATTTATGGGTTAGTTATATTTAGCCTAGTTCTTGCTAGAATTGAAGAATTAATGGTTCGAAACACTGATTTATGCCTTTAGGACTTAGTCTCTTCTTGAGAAAAAGGGACTAAGTCTAGGAAAACTAGGCTAACAAGGAGTTGAGGTGAACTCAAGAAATTGATAACTCCAATTAAAGGGTTAAACCTAGAGATAGTAATAACCGACTTGAGCTAGTATCACTTGAATTGCATGAATACCCATTTTGGCTTAAGAAAGACAAATTGGGAAAAATCACTCAAACTACCGAGAGGTATAGAGTGATTACTTGGTTGTGATAGCTATATTACGACCCCAACTAAATCAAGCTTGCCCTAGATTCTTGCTACCCGTTAGATACCAACCTAGGTAGAAGTCACTTCCCTAGTCCCTTTAAACACCTGAAAACCAACAACAAAAATATTGTACTTAGCTTTAATCATTGCATACAATAGACAAGACTTAGAAGTAGAATCAAAACCCAAATGTGTGGAAGTGTATTTAGGAACAAAACACGCATCTAGACTTAGATATAAACATAATTCCAAATCAATTAACTCCCTGTGAATTCGATCCCGACCTTGTTGGGTAACAACATCGACCATCCTCGCTTCTCAATAGTAGTGCAGGTTTGGAACCGATCAGTATCTTCCTCCTTCCCCAGAGTTCCTGCACTCTTTTCTATAATGAGTTCCTCCACTTGTGATTTATCACCTGTGGGTGGAAGAGTGTCTAAAGGTGCAACATCTATAGCAGATTCCAGAACATCTAATTTTGAAAGAGAGAGTTGTACCTAACTTGTGGTGACTGGCACTGGTTCCCCCTGAACCATAGCTTCCTTGACCACTGTGGCTACTTGAGCAGTAGCATCAGGCTCTATCTTGACATTCTTAACGTATTTTCTTGGTGTAGCCTTGACATTGGTTGACTTAGAGGTATTTTTTGAAGTAGGCACAAATGCATGTGTGGTTGGTTTTGAAACTGAACGTCCAATGGAGGTGGGGATGGTGAGAGTTGTAGGAACAGGGGATGATGATGTAGGTACAGTAGAGGATATTGATGGAGACAGAGAAGGTGTTGGTGAGGGTTCACTTGATGTTTTGACACATTTCTTTGATTTGCGCATCATGTTCTTAGATTTGGCTTCAATCTTTGATGATGATTTGGCTTTAGAAGGGGATTGGATGGATTTAGTCATGGTGATCGGAAAAGAAAATCGATGAAGGGAGAAGAGAGAATTATTTCTTGATTCTTGCTTAGAGTTTGAGAGAAACAGTGAAGTCTATGAAGTTTATCATAAGGGGATTTTAAAGACGTTACTCTTGATTTGACTGAAGAGAGAGGGTGACTGATTTTGAGTTCTAACGGGACTGTTATAATAGTTACATTGACTATTAGGGTATCATGAGTAATTAAAATCTATTTTCTCTAGGATTCTCCCTTACTCTTTGACTGAATGACAACTAGAAGTGATTCTAATAGGATTAGAAGTTTGAGAATAGCAATAATTTAGGATATTAAGTCTCGATGAATTAAGACAAGATGGCACGTAGCTGAGTCGAAGAACCAACTCCTTATTAACTCCTTACTTGTTTCTGCAATAAACCTTCAGCACTGTACATTTGTATCATACAACATAGTTATTAGCCAGATTTTTCTAAGCAGGCGCGTATGCTTAATACAAGCATGAGACTGAATCGAACACATTGTACTTGACTATCTACATCTAATTATAGTTTTTCTAGCCAATCATTGGGGTTCAACTAGTTGGAATTATTGATTAGACATAGTATCAGCCTGTTACTTTCAAAGTGACCCCTACTCAAAGCTTTAGTAATCTGCAATTTGATCTTCAATTTTTATAAGTTAATGGAGATATTTTCTTTTTCACATTGTCTCTGAGAAATTGGTCTCTAATGTCAATGTGCTTAGTTTTATTATGATGACTTGAACTTTTAGCAATGTTTATAGCACTAGTGTTGTCACATAAAATAAGAATACAATCAACAAAAATACCATAGTCCATTAGTTGTTGTTTTATCCATAGCAACTGGGCACAACAAAATGCTGCTGCTACATACTCAGCCTCAGTTGTGGATAAAGCCATTGAGTTCTGCTTCTTTGTTCCCCAAGATACTAGACAAGAACCTAGAAAATGTGATGTTCCGGAACTGATTTTCCTGTCGACATGAAAACCTGTAGAGTCCGCATCAGCATAACCACCTAGATCAAAGCTATACCCTCTAGGATACCATAGGCACAGGGAAGAGTGCTTTTGAGATATCTTAGTATCCTTCTGACAGCCTTCAGGTGAGAATCCTTGGGATTTTCCTGAAATGTTGCACATAGCCCCACACTGAATAAAATATAAGGGCCTGCTTGTTGTGAGATACAACAATGACCCAATCATTCCTCTATATAGTATATGTTCAACACTTTTCGATTCTTCATCACGGTCCAGCTTTGTAGCAATGGAAATGGGAGTGTCAATGGACTTATAGGAGTGTATGTGGAATTTCTTCAACAGTTCCTTGATGGATTATGCTGATGTATCATGGTTCCACTAGGTGTTTGCTTGATTTGCAACCCCAGGAAGAAGTTCAGTTCACCCATCATGCTCATTTCAAACTCATTCCCCATCATCTCAGTAAATTCCTTGCACATTGCTTCATTAGTATCCCATAAGGTAATGTCAATCTTCATATATTTGCACGATCAGAACATTCTTGCCTTTTCTCCTCAAAAACAGAGTTGTCCACCTTTCCTTTTATAAAGTTGTTGGTAAAGAGTAACTTTGAGTGTGTTTCATACCAAGCTCTTCGAGCCTGTTTCAGTCCATACAGGGATTTGTCTAACTTGAACACATAGTCAGGGAATTATTCACTTTTAAACCCAGGAGGTTGTTTAACAAACACTTTCTCTTGTAGCTAACCATTCAAGAATGCACTCTTTACATCCATCTGATACAAGGTGAACTCCATGTGTGCAGAAAAAGTAGTGAGCATTCTTATAGATTCCGTTCTAGCTAGAGGTGCAAACGTCTCATCTTAGTCAATGCCCTCATCTTGATTGTCTCTCTGAACCATCAATCTGGCCTTGCTTCTTGGGATATTTCCTTATTCATCTAGCTTGTTTCTGAACACCCATCTGGTACATATGAGAGTTCTGTTCTTGGGTCTTTGTACCAAGTGCCATACCTTGCTTCTTTCAAACTGATATAGCTCCTCTTGCATGGCTATAATCCAATATGGATCCTTTAGAGCTGCCTTGATGGTCTTAGGTTCAACCTGTGAAAGAAATGATTTGAGTGCACATAGATTTCTTAGAGATGGCCTAGGTTGCACTCCTGCATTTGGATCAAAGATGTTGTTCTCAAAAGGATGTGAAGTTTGATGTTTCTGTGGCCTGATCTCCAATCCCAGATATGATTCACCCAAGGATTGACCCAAAGGAACAAGTTCAGTAGGTATAGCTTCATCAGTCTGTTTAGTAGCTAGAGTAGTTCTCTCTTCTTCTTATTCCTCATGATCACTGTCAATTTCCTTGTGGTCTCGAGATCCATCTTCAGATTACGGTTCAGATTCCTTAGGAGCTCCATCACCAGTGAGTCCTATGTCATAGTCTTCATCCTGTAGACCTTTCTCAGCCAAATTGTTAGATTCATCAAAAATAACATGAATTTTTTCTTCTATACACATAGTTCTTTTATTAAAGACATTATGGGCCTTACTATGTGGAGAGTAACCCAAGAAAATTCCCTCATCTCTTCTATCATCAAACTTACCTAGAGCTTTTTTGCCATTATTATGCACAACACATTTTGCACTCAAATTCTTTCAGGTGAGTGATGTTAGGATTTCTCCCTCGAAGTAACTCATAGGGAGTTCTCTCAAGAATAAGTCTAACCATGAATCTATTCAGCAAGTAATAGGCAATATTAACTGTCACAACCCAGAAACTCTTAGGCACTCCACTAGCAATCAATGTGGTCCTTCCCATGTCTTCTAGAGATCTATTCTTTCTTTCTACAACCCCATTTTGTGTGGGGTTCTATGTGTAGAGAAATTATGATCAACTATGTGATTTACAAAACTCAAGGAATTTGGTATTTTCAAACTCAGTTCCATGGTCTTTTCTTATACTTAATACATTGAAACCCAGTTTTTGTTGAATCATTCTGACAAATACACAGAAAACATCAAACGTTTCATTTTTAGATCCCAAAAATAGAGTCCATGTATACTTGGAGAAGTCATATACAATGAAAAAAAAACATACCTCTTACCTCCTCTACTCCTCACTCTCATTGGTCCACGTAGGTCCATGTGAAGGCGTTTTAGAGGTTTGGAGGTGCAGACAAACTTTTTAGATTTAAAATATGACCTTACATGTTTCCCTCTAACACAAGCATCACAAACGTTGTATGAGGAGAACTCAACTTTTGGTAGACAAAGAACCAAGTCCTTTGTTGCCAACTTGTTGAGTTGAGGAAGAACCAAGTCCTTTGACCCAGTCTTCTATGCCATAGAAAGGGGTCATCTTCCACTATACTTAATAATGTGTGCTCACTCTGAGGAAGAGACATAATAGATATCTTGTAAACATTTTTATGTCTCTTACCTTTTAACACAACTTCATCAGTATCAATCTTAGTGATTGTGCAGATCTTGGAATTGAATTTTACTTCATTTCCTTTATCACACATTTGAGAGATGCTAAGAAGATTGTTTTTAAGGCCTACACACAACACACATCTTCTATAGCATGAGAGAGTGACTTACCAACCTTGCCAATACCTGTTATCTGACCCTTGTTCCCATTTCCAAATGACACACTCCCTCGTTGGAAGGCTGACAGTGAGATGAAAATTTTCTTTTTTCCAGTCATATATCTTGAGCATCCACTATCTAGATACCAGTCTTGATTTTAGCTCACTTTATCCTGCACCAAAAATCACAAGTTAGTCTTGGGAATCCACACAAGCTTGGGTCTCTTTTTGTTTGAAAAAGGATGAATCAGATCTCTTCTTGCCCAAAAAGAAAGAGGATTAGCAGCTATTTTCTTGTTAACCTTAATCCACTTAGTATGGACAAAAGGCTTTGCTTTTGGTTCCTCCTCCTTCTTCACATTTTTAGCAAGACCAAAAGTGTTTCTAAACTGAGCATGAATTAAGGTAGGACAAGTATCTCTAAAGTGTCCAATGAGTGCACATTTTATTATCAGAAATTCCTACATACTTTGGATCAAACATGGGAACAAGTTTTCTGTAGCCAACTTCTGATTTGTTAGCGCTGCAGTTTTCATTCAGCAAACTCAAGGCATCTGAAGATTTATGCCATTTTTTTAGTCTAGATAGTTGATAATCAGCCTTTTCGATATTTTCTTGCAGGACTTTATTCTTACATTTAGCGTCACAAAGATTATCTTCAGCCCTTTTTAATTCCTTTTCAAGGTTATCCTACAGATCGCTCATCTTTCCCTTACCATGTATATCAGGAGACCTCATTTATAGAAGTGAGCTCAAGAACCTAGTTCTTAAGGTCTTTGATATGTCCTTCTAGATTAGATTTGTCATATTCAAGCTCTTTGAGATCATGTTTGACACATGAAAGATTGCTTATTAACTGATCATTTTCAGCACTCATTTTATCCATTTCACTCATCATGGTCACAATTATGGACATCAGTTATTTTTTTAGACATAACATGAATGTTTTCCTTTAAGTTATAGATACTTACCGGATTTGTTTCCTCTTCAGTTTCTGAATCACTCATGGCCATTATTCCAATCACTTCTTGTTCTGTTTGGCTTTCTTCAATAGCCATCAGTGCCACTCCAATATTTTCATCTCCAAAGTCAGCTTCCAAGGTCCTCCATATATCACGGGTGGAGATATAAGAGGACGCTTTCTAGATAATATTTCTTAGAAAGCTTCTGTAAAGCAGGTCGTTTGCTTTAGAATTTTTCTAAACTAGCTGACAATCTTCATCATCGTATTCCTATTTTCTCTTGTTGCACTTGGAACCTCCAAAATCCATTTTTGTCGGGAGAATTGGTCCATGACTGGCAATTACCCATAAGTCAAAGTCAGTAGCCTGAAGGAAAATTTCCATACATATCTTCCATTCATCATAGAAAGGAGGTCTTCCAATGTGCATTCCAAGCTTACTGGAGGCTCTGTCCCCACTACCTGATGTTCATCAATTACAGCCTAAAGTCTTATAGCCTCATCTTCCTTTTCTTCCTCTTTATCATTCCACTGTACTTATATTCTTCCAAGAAGGCCTGCTTCAATGCTTCAGTGAATCCTTTACTTAGGATTTTTCCTTTATTGGAACATTTTTCTCTCATCTGGCCTTGTTCTCCTTTTCGGCCCGTTCTTTCCTCCACTCTATTTCTCACATTGGGAAATCCTTGACTATGTTATCTAGCTTGATACACTTGTAGCACCCATCATAATTGTCTTTCTCAATATTCTTAGGCTTACCACTAGTCTCTCTCTTAGATGTATTATCGTAGTTCTTCATGAACCTCTTGAACTCAGCAAACATTGCTAGGTCAGGATCATCACTATATTCCTCTTCCTCAAACACTTTAAGAACCAAGGCCTTATCACTCTTTGGTTCTTCCTTGCACAATTCTATCATTCTCATTTCATGAGACTTTAAGATTCCAACCAACTCATCAAGTGAGATTTTGTCCAGCTCCTTGGCTTCCTAGATTGCTGTGAGTTTTGATTCTCGTGAAGCTGAACGATCCTTAGAACTTTACTGACCAACTCTTCTGAGGTAAAAACCTTTCCAAATGATTTCAGTTCATTAGTTATTATGGTAAACCTAGTAATCATCTCCTGGATGGGCTCAGACTCCTTCTTGGAGAAGAGCTCATAGTTTCTCGTAAGTAGTTTTATCCTTGATCTCTTCACTTGGCTTGTTCCTTCACGAGCAGTTTGGAGTGTATCCCATATCTCCTTTGCATTAGAGCACGCAGAAATTCTATTGTACTCATTAGGACAAAGTCCACAAATAAGGATTATTTTAGCCTTTGCATTCTTCTCCATCATTCTGGATTCTACTGCCACAAATTCAGAGGGGTCCTTAGGAACTGTTTCATTTTCTGCATTTTGTTTAGTAGGAGTCAATAGACCTTAGTTCACTATGGTCCATAGTTCATAGTCTTCAGCTGACAGGAAGTCTTCCATTCTTTCTTTCCACCAAATGTAATATTTTCCATTGAACAGGGATGGTTTGGTAGTTGCTTATCCTTCATTAATTCTGGGTGGGGCACTCATCTTGCTTCCAAGATCTCTCTAGGTGTTAACCGTAAGTATGAGAGAACCTGCTTTGACACCAATTATTAGTGTGAGTGCTGATCTCGCCCAATTTCACACCTCAATGCAAGGTTATAAAATGGCCGATTGCAATAATAGTACCCAACAAGAGTCACGATCGAATTCCACATGGAGCTATATATTAGAGTTAGGAGTATATATTGTAGTGTGTGAGTTTGACTATATCCATTTACACTTCCACAAATTGGGGTTATTTCAATGTCTAATTTAAATTTAAGATTGCAAGTTAAGAAATAAAACTAAAAAATTGTTTTTGTTGTTTTTCAAGTTTTGTAAAAAGCCTAGGGATATGACCATCACCTAGGTGTTTTCCTAGTGGGATATAAACCTTAAATATTTTTTTTATTGATCGGGGTGTATTTTAGCTATCAACACTCAATTACCCACTCATTACCTCTCGGCTAGAGAGTGATTTTGCTTAATTTGGCTTTTTCAAGTCCAAATGGGTATTGCACGAAACGGTTGATGAAAGCTCAAGTCGAGTTATTACTACATCTAGGTTGAACCCTTTTCATTGGGATTATCAATATCTCAATTTACCCAATTTCTCGTTAGCTAAGTTTTCCTAGACTAAGTCTCTCTTTCTCAAGTAGAGACGAAGTCAGTTAGGCAAGAACTAATGTTTGCAACTATTAATTTCACAAATTAAAACATAAACAAGGCTAAATAATAAACACCCAACCATAAACAAGCATTAAATTAAACACCCATAAGGTTTACACACTAGGATTAGGTCACAACTCTAGTAAAAATCTAGCTACTCATTCTTAAATTGAAGAAATAGAAGAAGAAATGCTAATTAAACTCATATTGAAAAATTAAAATGATAAAATCTATGGTAAAATATCCCAAAATATGAAAAATTACTAAAAGAAGTAAAGAGAAACAACTATTGTAGCAGCTTATGTCAAAAGTTGACCTAAAATTGTGAAACTCGTCCAGCTATACAGGGCTAGAAATTTCGAACAAAAATGCCATTCGGGAGGTTCTGCGGCCGCACAATTCCATGTGTGGTCAGCATATTTCTTCAACTTCTAGGCACTGGAGGTCTGCGACTGCATATTTTTGATCTGCAGCGGCAAGGCGTTCTTTCTGCGGTCCGCACTTTTACATTTGCAGCAACAACTGGGTCTTCTGTGGTCCGCACTTTTACACCTGCGGCCGCAAGGCGCTTCTTTTGGGGCCGCACGATTGATCTGCGGTCCGCACTTCTAAGGGACTTGGAATGCATATTGTCTAAACTTTTTCTTCTACCCATCTTTTGCGACCGCACAATCTATGTGCGGACCGCACTTTGCACAAAGGACTGTTGGCTTTTCCTTCATCATATGCGACCATAGATGATATTCTGCAATCAGCACTTGTGAGCTTCTGCGCCTTTATGGACTTGAGTTTAGATTACTCCTTTTTGAGTTGGATTTCATCTCGAGAGTCCATCTTCCAATATTCCTACAATTTAGCACATTTCATCAGTTTTTGGGAACACAATTTGATGCTTTTGGACTAAAACAAAATCTAAAATGAGCTAATAAGTAGTCAAAATCTCCACTTATCAACTCCCTCAAACTTAAGTTTTTTATTGTCCTCAAACAAATAAATTAGTTCCCACCTTCAGAAGTTAAGGGCCATTTTAGCTAATCAAATGTGAGTCATTCACATATCAATTGGGACCAACAATTATCCACACCACTTATGAATTATCAACAAGGCAACAAGTTATACTTGTATACAAATAGTTCTAATGTGACACTTGAGTACCAAGAGTTGACTTTACTCATCAAGGAAGGTCGCTCTTTCATGTAGGTCATTGTGGGTTCCAAAATGCTCCTCCTCTACTCTCCGATTGCCTATATCGCTTAAGAGTTTTAGTACTCAATCCAAATATTTGCGGAAGGTTCACTCATCTCTCTTAAAAGAATTTCGCAAGTACGGTTTTAAGTACTATAGGCTTTCCCCTCATGTACATCGCCACTAATGTAGGCTCACTCAACTTGAAATCACGTAGGCTTTTTCGGAATACAATGAAGGCTTTTGGACTAAGGTTGGGTATGCTATGATAGAGCAGGTTCATCTTTTCTTAAGCACTCCATTTTCTGTTCTTGGATCATGCTTTGTCAATTCTTTGAGGTATTTTATTTTCCTTGGGGGGAATAGAGAGTCTTAGCACCACTCTTTCTTGATCATGACATTCATTTTCTACCTCTTTGATTTCTCAAAGCTTTGCCTCATTACTTTTCTTTGAATCCCATTAATTGTTCGACTTATTCACTTTCTTTTTGCATTTTTCTTTTTGTTCTTTCCTTTTCTTGCCTTTCCTTATCTTCATTTTTTTTCTCTTTTTGTGACTTGATACCTCTTTCAAGTTCCTCGTCTCTCCCCCAAACTTACATTTTTAGCCAATTGTTTCACAAGAGTGTTAAGGAAATCTTGGGAACTAAGAGAGGGTCACGACAAAACGGGTAAATGCATGTAACATGGTTATCAAATGAGAAAGGTCCGAGGCTCAAATGGTGTGACTAGGGATAAAAACATTGGTGGGCAATGGAAAACTTCAAGCAGGTCAAGGAGAGACTACAATTACTTCTCAAGCCAAGAAAAACTTAAGATTTTGCCTAGAAACACATTCGGGACAAGTTCTAGACCATTCGCACGGTACTTGGACCTGCAACAAAAACACCCCACTTCTCACGCAACTGGATTGTTAAATAGGATAGAGCAGAGGGCTCACAATGACCATGTTGAAGATTGAAAATCACTATGGTTCTATTAAACCACTCGATGATTGCCTAAGTCAACACAAGAGTCACAAAGTCACTAACTAGAGCTATTTCTTTCCAAAAACCTTATTTTTAACCATAAGCACGTAGTTAAGTGTGTTTGTACCAAGTGAATCATTCTTGAATCTTCGAGCATGACTCAATTAGGTCTTTTTATTCATTACTACTACTATTATTACCTAAACACCAAAAACGGACTCAATCCCTTAAGAAGGTTGTCACGTTATCCATCGTTGGGAAGAGTCACCCGGTTCACACAAAAAGTACCTTTGGAAAGAACTGTGGCATTAAGAAAACCAAAGGCTTATTATCTACTAAAACTTAAAAAGAAGATATTAAATAAAAAAGAAGCTACTAATTCAAAAGGAAGCTACTTCGTTAAACAGTAACTAATAAGAAAACAAACATAAAGAAGCTACAAAGAAAAAACTAGTGAAAGCGTAATGAATATACGTAATGATAGAGTATAGAGAATATATACATAATGAGAAAGAAGAATAAAGTAGTATTAAGTTAATTACAAGACAAATGTCTCAGAATCATCGAATATAACAAATAAACTCCACCCCCCCCCCCCAAATAAAAATGAGCATTATCCTTAATGCTTAGCAAAATAAGAGTAAAAGAAGGGTAAGAGTGAAGAAAGCTCCATATGGCTCGGTGGCCATCTTCGTGTCCCCAACAGTGTGACTAATCTCAACCTTATCGGATTGGATCTCATCATCTTTAACTTCGGGAGTGGCTGGGTTGGTGAACATCTGATGTACTACCTCGGCAGTGTCAGTAGCAATGTTTGGCTCCTCAGACTGGCTAGCTGGTGTTGTATGTGCTGTAGGATCTGGTCCTGGGTGGTGCCGGTCAATAAGCATATCAAATGGAATGTCTCTGGCTGCTACAAGCTTGGTAACCTGTCTCTGGAGCTCGTCCACTAACTTCTTGGAGGCATGGCACTTCCGTATCTTCATCACTTCCTTGGCCAGCTCTTATATTACTGACCCATGCTGCACTAGAGTGGCCATTATTGTGTTCTGATTCTCCAAGAGCTTCTTCAAGGTTTCTTCAACTATGGGAGGAATCTGGGGTGGCAGATTGGAGGATTGTGTTACAATATGACTGGATATGTTAGACAGCTTTGCAGTAGCTGTCTACATCTAGTTATTAAGGCTCGCCAGTGACTGGAACACTCACAGCTCAGATAGGGGAGCAGTGGGCATCGGTACCAGCTTCAAAGCAGAGGTGGAAGGAACTGAGGCTGAAGTTGGGGGCATGGCAGTTGCACTTCTGAAGGCTCTGCTGAAATGGATGGCATGTCGGTTGTCTCTACAACTACCACCAATGGCTTATCAGACTGGCCTACAGTGGTAGTCAGTTTACCCTTTCTCTTAGGGTTTTGTGCATCCATCAGAGAATACCATGAGAAGGGCTTCTTAGCATGAGCGTTCGTATCAAAATCTCTCAACTCCACCAATTCATCCATAAGATACTCAATAATGGTGTTGGGATATGGGTAGGAGGTATCAGCTCGCCTGGCGACCACAGACATGTTGGCCGACATCACGACACCCATATTGATCGGGTACCCGACCATGATGGAGGCGATTAGAACTGCCCGTGGAATATGAAGATTTTTTTATTTCTGGCATGGGTCTAATCTGCTGCAGACAAAGGTCTGCCATCCTTTAGCCTCAAAGTTTAGGGTGTTCCACTGAATAGGAACCCTATGGTGGTGGCTCCAAAACTGCAAGAATCTCAGCTACCCATGGGCGAGCTACATCTCCCATTGCCAGCTTCTCCAAGTACTGTGTAGGCTCAACATCATCACCCCAAGTAGGTATTCAATGTGTGCTGGTCAAACATCACCTGCAGATTCCTCACTTTGGTCAGTTTTGTCCCTTTCTTTATGTGCGCCACATTGGCGTAGAACTCCCAGACAAGACACTCTTTTGCATCCACTATGCTCTGGGTGAACCAACTCCACCCTTTCCACTCCCGGAACTGCCTCAAGACCGTCAGATTGTACTTTTCAAGGTCTTTCAGTTGAAACTATCACTCAAGAGTGAGCGATCTCACTGGCCACCACCCAAGGAAACTTGTGAAGGAAGCTAGACTGACAAACTGGTCCTCTCAGATCTCTTTCTTCTTCGACTGCTCAAGGCCGGCAACTGTGGTATCTCCCCCTTGGCCATCATCTGGAAAATCAATAGCTGTAGTCGCTGGTTCCTTAGGGACATGTGTAGAGAAGGACTTAGAAGCCTGGCTAGCACTCTCTGAACCCTCAGAGGTTCTATGTGACGTGGAAGGCTCATCCCAGAGTTGATACCTTCCCAGTGTCTTTGATTGGATAATCGGCTGCTCTTGAACTGAGTTTCCCTTTGATGCTTCCCTAGATGGGGAATAAGAATAGGATTTGGAGGGATCTACATTTATTCCTCGGCTAGATAAAGCCTTATTTTAGATTATCTTTTGGAGGGCGAGGGGTAAAGTTCTTTTGCCTCGGATCCTGGAAGGTTCACCCCTCCCCTTTGATGTATCTCCTCGACCTCTAGATCTAACCATTTTCTGTAACAAGCAACAATAGGTGTCAATTGTAATTCAAGTGTAAGCATACAAGAATACACCAGAGAGACAGTGAACAACACAATGTAAAACATGTTTGTAGAGAGGGAGGTGCGGTCCATAGAATTACAAGTGCGCCCGCAGGTTGGGCATTGCAGACCACACAATTTAATCTTGCAGCCGTAGAATTGGATATCCGGTCCGCACAATTATCAATGCAATTACAGAATATGATTGTGTTAGCACAATTGTGGTCGCACATGAGAGACATCAAATTGAAAACTCTCTAAAGACAAAGAAGTAGTTGTTCTGCGGCCGCAAGATCATGCTTGACCCAAGCCCCTAATCACAACTTCTGCGGACAACACAATTTCTTGTGCGGCCGCATATTTCAAAACAAATACAATCATAGATTCTAGGGTTTGCAATTTTTTCACACAAATTAGACATGGTGGCATTGTATAGTCATGCAAAACTGCTTACCCATTCCCCATAAAGCAATTACTAGTTGACCCACTATAGTTTTAACCCCACGAGTGTAAAATTGAATTCTACTGACAAATGGCCTAAAACAAACTAACAAATTGTAAATTAAACTAAATATTAAGAAATTCCTCAAGTAATTGAGGCATACCAGATATGAAGTAGTGCAAATGAGTGATCATATATGTTGATTGTATGTGACAGATAATTTACCATACACTTTCAATATTTTAGATTTTGAGTGCTCGGAGAGGGAAAAAAATGAACAGTAGCCCTAGGTATACTATTTATATTGGACGGGTCTGGCTAAGGGAAAAAGGTTGAGTGCGACCGCAAAATTCCTGCTACGGTCTGCACTCTGTTACCTGGGGCTCAGAAGCCCTTACTCTGCGGTCCACAAAATTTGTAGTGCGGCCGCAAATTTTTGTTGCGGACCGCAGATTTTGATGTGCGGCCGCACTTTGGCCGTTTCTCTGACTAACCAACTTTATAGGGTTTGGATTTTCCCTTTCAATTTGTGTGGTCCGCACTGTAATTGTGCGACTGCAGTTCACCTTTTCCTAGAGCACCTTAAATTGTTTGGTCTGCACAATACACTTGTGGTCCGCACTTTTTCCATACTTATCCAATTTCCTGGGCAGAATTCCTGTAAAGAACGCTCATACCTGCAACACACTTCGAATCCAGTTAGCACAAAAATAACACCAATCTACAATAGCAAAAAAGAAAAGAAAAAGAAAACATGGGTTGCCTCTCAAGAAGCGTCTGATTTAACGTCGCGGCACGACGCAGATTACCATTATATCAAATGACTAACTGCCACCATGTGGCCATCATCAAACTTCCTCAAATAATATTTCACCCAGTGACCATTGACTCGGAATACCTCATCATTTTTGTTCTTCAAGTCCAATGCACCAAAAGGTGTCACAACCACAATTTCAAAGGGACCACTCCATTTAGATTTCAGCTTTCCGGGAAACTTCTTCAACCGTGAGTTGAACAACAAAACAATATCTCCCACCTTGAACTCCTTTTTCCGAATGTGTTTGTCATGAAGGTACTTCATCTTCTATTTGTACAAGGATAAACTTTCATAGGCATGGTACCGGAACTCATCTAGTTCATTCAAATGTGTAACTTGCAAGTTAGCAGTTGCATCCCAATCCAGATTCAATTTCTTTAAAGCCCACATGGCTTTGTTCTCAAATTCAACCGGAAGATGACAAGCCTTGACAAAAACCAACCGGTATAGAGACATCTAGATAGGAGTTTTGAAAGCAGTCTGATAAGCCCATAGTGCATCATCAAGCTTCTTTGACCAATCTGTTCGGTTAGCATTCACTGTTTTGGACAAGGTACTCTTTATCTCCCGGTTTGAGACTTCCACTTGACAGCTAGCTTGTGGATGATAAGAAGTCGTAACTTTATGAGTGAAACCATACTTTCTAAGTAAAGTGTCAAAAGATTTGTTGCAAAAATGTGACCCCTCATCGCTTATGATAGCCCGCAGAGTACCAAATCTTGTGAAAATATTCTTCTTCAAGAATGCCACCATATTTCTCGCTTCATTATTGGGTAGAGCAATGGATTCAACCCATTTAGACACATAATCAACCACGGCCAAGATGTAGGTGTTTCCACAAGAACTCACAAAAGGACACATGAAGTCAATACCCCACACATCAAAGATATCAATCTCCAAAATGGTAGTGAGAGGCATTTCATTCTTCTTCGAGTTTCCACTGGCCTGTTGGCATTCATCACATATTTTCACCATATCACTTGCATCTTTATAAAGAGTGGGCCAATAGAAACCGCAACTTATCACTTTGGCCACCGTTCTTACTCCGCCATGGTGACCACCATAAGGTGAAGAATGGAAAGCCTAAAGAATAACACTTTGCTCTTTGTCCAGTACACATCTTCTAATTACCCCATCCATGAAAATCCGGAAAATGTATGGCTCGCCCCAATAATAATCTTGACAATCCCGTTTGAGCTTATTCCTTTGATTTGAAGAGGACTCATCTGGGATGATTCCATATTCCATACACAAGGAAGTTTGCTAGATCCGCGAACCATGGCACCTCCTGCCATTTGATTTTCACTTCCTTTTCGATCTTGGATGTCAATGTCAAACTTTTGAAACAATAGCACCCATATCATTAACCGAGCTTTTGAATCTTTCTTGCTCATAAGATAATGAAGTGTCGTATGATCAGTATGAAAAATAACCTTTGCACCCATTAAGTATGGCCGAAACTTTTCAATTGCAAACACAATGACAAGGAGCTCTTTCTCTGTAATGGTGTAATTTATTTGGGAATCATACATTGTATTACTTGCATAGTTGACCGGATGAAAAACCTTGTTGACGCGTTGCCCCAAAACTGCTCCAATCGCTACATCACTAGCATCGCACACGAGCTCAAAAAGAATACTCCAATTACGAGCTGTGATAATGGGAGTGGTTGTCAACTTGAACTTTAGCAATTCAAAGGCTCTCAGGCAATCATCATTGCAATGAAATTTAGCATCTTTCTCTAAGAGCTTGCACAACGGGTTCAGCACTTTAGAAAAATCTTTGATGAAACGTCAGTAAAACCCCGCATGAACCAATAAACATCGCACACCTTTCACTGAGGTTGGAGGTGAAAATTTTGAAATCACCTCTATCTTTTCCTTGTCGACCTCTATGCCATTATTTTAAATTTTGTGGCTAAGAACAATGCCTTCCTAGACCATGAAATGGCATTTCTCCCAATTTAATACCAAGTTCGTTTCTTCACACCTTACCAATACTCTATCCAAATTTTCCAAGCAATCATCAAAGGAATCTGGACTACTGAGAAGTCATCTATGAAGAATTCAAGGTAGTCCTCTACCATATGTGTAAAGATCGCAATCATACAACTTTGAAAAGTCGTTGGTGCATTACATAAACCAAATGGCATCCACTTGAAAGAGAAAGTGACATAGGGACATATGAAAGTTGTTTTTTCTTGATCTTCCGGGGCAATAAGGATTTGGTTGTAGCCCGAATATCCATCTACAAAGCAATAGAAAGAACGGCCGGCGAACCTATCAAGCATTTGGTCAAGGAAGGGAAGTGGAAAATGGTCTTTCCGTGTGACTTTGTTTTGCTTATGATAGTCCATACACACTCTCCACCCGGTCCTCGTTCTTGTGGGAATCAACTAGTTCTTGTCATTGGTGATCACTTCCACGCCCTCGGGACACATTGCACCAGAGAAGTCCACGAACTGTCGGAAATAGGGTAGACAACCCCGACATCTAACCACTTGATGATATCCTTTTTGACCACGTCTTGCATGGATTCATTGAGTTTCCTTTGATGTTTAATGGATGGTTTGGCATCTTCCTCCAAGTTAATCTTGTGCATGGAAAATGCGGGGCTTATTCCCCGAATATCCGTCAAAGTCCACCCAATAGATTTCTTCCTCTTGTGGAGCACCGCCAATGTGGAGTCAATCTACACGTTAGTCAAACAAGAGAAAAGAATAACCGGTAAAGTAGAACAAGGGCCAAGTAACTCATACCTAAGATATGGAGGCAATGGCTTCAACTCCAAGGTAGGAGGCTCTTAAATTTAAGGCTTTGTAGGAGGAGTTTTCCTATTCTCAAGATCCAAGGAAATTTTCTAGGGTGCAAAGTTATGCGACCCCATTCCTTGCAAAAAATTCACACATTCCATGAAGCCATCCATCTCATCGTCATAAAAGTTGAGCAAGACGGCCTCCAACATATTACCCACATTAATCGCGACACAGTATCATCAATAATCACATCGATCACCAAGTCCACGAAAGAACACACTTCATTGCTATTTGGTTGCCGCAAAGATCTGCACACGTGGAACACCACCTTTACATCACCCACGTGGAAAGTGAATTCTATATTTTCTACATAAACAAAAGCCTTCCCTGTAGAAAGAAAAGGTCTTCCAAGAATAATAGGCACCTCATAGTGCACTTCACAATCAAGAATAACAAATTCCGCGGGGAGAATGAACTTATCAACACGAACCAATACATCTTCAATCACTCCCAACGGTCTATTCATTGTATGATCGACCATTTGTAAATTCATAGATGTGGGTGTTGGTTTCCCAATTCCAAAAGTCTTGAAAATCGAATAGGGCATCAAATTGATACTCGCCCCAAGGTCATAAAGCTTTAGCAAACTCGGCAATCCCAATGGTACAAGGGATTGTGAAAGCACCGGGATCTTCCAATTTAGGAGCCATCGAATGCACAATTGCACTCACTTAATGAGTGCCTTTGATAGTATTAAAATTCATCGATCGCTTCTTTGTCACCAAGTCCTTCATAAACTTTGCATAACAAGGCATTTGATCCAAGGCTTCAACGAATGACATATTTATCGAGAGACTCTTCATCATGTCAATGAACATTTTGAATTGATTTTCTCCATTATTCTTGGCGAGCCTTTGATGATATGGAGGAGGTGGCTTAGGCAATGGTGCCTTAGACTTTTACACTACCGGTTCCGGTATGTCGATAACATGATCCCTAGACAGGTTCACTTCCTCTTTATCTCTTCCACCCTGTCATCAATATCAATCTGCATTTCATCATTTGCTTGAACCATATTATTCGGGATCTCTTCTTCTTCTTATACCACTTTCTCATCATCCACAAGTTGCCTTTGACTTGAGGTGGGTGCATTCCCACCTCTTCCACTTCTTGTAGTAACGGCCATGGCATGCCTCGTATTCTTCCCACCCTTTGGGTTCACCACCGTGTCACTTGGTAATGCCCCCTTAGAATGAGAATTTAAAGCTTAAGAGATTTGCCCCATTTTCACTTCAAAGTTGTGGATCAATGTGTTGTGTGAAGCAAGTTGGGCATCCAAATCAGCATTCTTCTCCATTATTTTCTTGAACATGTTCTCAATGTGACTCATTTCATTGTTGTAAGAACTAGGACCATGGGATGGATAAGGAGGTGGATGCTCGGTTGTTGATACATAAGGGTGTCGCGCCCTGTTTTCTCACGAAAGTGAGTTTCGACGTGTGACAACTCTTTTAAAGGAATGGTGTTAATAGAGAAGAGTCACCACCGAACGGTTTTGAGGTGGGTTAGGCACCTATTTTGCAAATAACTATGTTTGACTAGTCAACGCCACCAAAGATCGGGTAAGGGCTCAAATTACCTCAAAGAAAAGGTGTTAGGCACTCTTCGAGGTCCACAAC
The DNA here is from genome assembly GCA_005239505.1 of Nicotiana paniculata. Taxonomy (NCBI): domain Eukaryota; kingdom Viridiplantae; phylum Streptophyta; class Magnoliopsida; order Solanales; family Solanaceae; genus Nicotiana; species Nicotiana paniculata. Next base: position 41,866 of record ML325270.1, on the reverse strand, counting down.
TGTTGGTCCCGGTCGAACTTAAGACTATGTGGATTATGTAATAAGGCTAGGTGATCAGATAAACAAAGAAATATATCGAAGAGTTTCATTATAACACAACGAGAATTGGTACAAATCCTAAGGACTACAGGGATACAACTATGATGGTCTATATTAAATGACTAAGTGTGAATATCAAGTTTATAAAGGAGGGGGACTCCTAAGTTTTTTAGCCTAAAGGATCACCCCTCGCAACATAAATAATACTTCGCAACTCCTTTTAGATAGGAGTTACTCATATTATTCAGCAAGCATAGACTATTATCTCCTGCTACACGAGTACTATGTTGAAGTTGTTTACCTAAAGGCACTCTAATTCAATTCTAAATTGTATCCTATGCGTGCACTACCCGTCCCATACCTATGGTCTAGGAGGCTTTGGACCTACTATGAGGTGGTTCTAGTCTCAACTTAAATTTCTCAAAAATGAGAAAACTAGGCGACAATCAAAATAGATAGGACTTCACATCAAGACAATTAATAGCCCAAGTTAGCCTTCACACATAGACAACAAATATACGCGGCAGAATGAGCAGTAGATAATTTTAGAATTAAGACTTAGAGATGGTTTCTAGGTGATTCTGAATTCCAACATCGTATATGCAACGTTATTATTCTAAATGGTTTAGGCGAGGAGGTAGTAAACTGTTTGTAAACTCAGAATTATTAGCTGTTGATTTTATAAATGTGCATCTTAGGCAGGTGACATTGTCCTATAGGGATGATTTCTTATAGTTTCATGATTAAACAGTGAAACGGCTTTCATTATTGACAACATTGATCTCATAAATAATTTTTTAAGCGAGTGACAACATCCTATAGGCAGGATTTCTAACAATTGATAATCAGACTTCATTTTTGTAACACTTTATTCCTATAGGCATGTCATATAGGCGGGGCAATGTAATGAAAATAATAGAAGTATTTGATTAAAATATTAGTGTCCTATAGTCATGATATCTAAATGGGCAGTACACTAACAGAAGCAATCGACCAGTTGATTATTTGAAGTCTTATAGGCATGGTATCTAAGTTAACAAAAGCTCATATGTTATACATCCTACAAGCATGTTGTCTAAACGCACAGTAGTAACATAGAAGCGAGTATGGAAAATACTTAGACTAACTTGTTGGAACAAAGTACATGTGAGCTGTGCATGATTTCTGTTGATGTGCAAAAATAAAGCAAGTTATACAAAATAGCACATAAAGCACGTGACCCTATAGGCATGTTTTCCATCCTTTCATGAAAATATTAGAATACCCCAGTCCCCTTTCATTAATCTCCCCGTTATTCGTTATTGCAAATTATTTGAGGCCCAAATGACAAAGTATAAACCTAAATATGACTAGTTACAGAATGAAACAACTACAAGCCCAGTAGAACAATTAGAGGCCCAATGCAGAACAACCCAGGGATGTCCCCAGGCCTTCAATGGTCTTAATCTTCGGACAACAACAAACTCATACACTGCTTACCATAGCAACCTGAGTTCCATGCTTATACCCAACATGTATGACCCAACACTAGGCCTAACGAATAATCTTACTTACCAAACCATGCAAAAATCAGTCATACATGTGACAGAATGCTCATAGAATTAACCAAACAAATTTAACACTTAGTTCTTATAATTGTGGCTAACAACAGCTCTAGCCAAGAGATATACACAGAATCAGGCTATGAAAGGCACTCAAGGCTCATACAAGGCAGGTTTATGCCTTTAATTCTAGAAACAAAGTTTAAGAATGACGTGGTCGACTACCATAAGATAGTAAACCATTCTAAAGAGTTTAAAAATGAAGCATAATTCAGAATCAACCTAGGGAACCTTAGATGAAGGTCTAGCAGATTTACGCAAGAAGCAAACAAAGCACAGCCTTCACATGAAAGTATTCATCATGAAAATCCAAAGGAAAAACGTAACAGAGCAAGCTCATGATCAGGCAATTGCTTAATTGAACAGGGAAAACCCTAGCATGCTAAACATTAATCATAATATAAGAGACATGTCAATTTTCAGAAGCAAGATAAGCTAGTATTGAATCTGATAATAGTTGGCCATACATGAGAGGAGAGACTAGTTATGAGGTTTACCCTAAGGTCTCAAACAGTACTTAAGATAATAGGATTGCATAAGTTCAAGCATATATTAGAAGTTAAATGGCATGGAAGCAGGATTTAGCAAATTAGTACAACATCAGGGACTTAGCAGGTTGGACAAGAATGACTTAACCAAGTCTGAAACACATGCATCGATTTATCACAAAGATACAAGACAAGGCAGGGAACATGCATTAGCTTACAAGTAGCAGGGAAAGCAGGTTTGGGCTAGTAACATGATCAGGAATTAACTCTAGAGAAATATTAAGTTGCACATGAATGACTCAACAAGAATTAGAACAGGTTATGGGCATGAATCAACTTGTCACAAGAGTAAATAACAAAGTAAGAAGCTAAACTTAGAATAAGCAACAATAATAAGCATTCAAACATACACATTAGAGAAAACAAGCTTATGAAAATAGAATCAAGGCAACAAATAGGCAAATTCGAATACTAAAAGGCATAGTGCCTCAAGAAGAGCTTTAGAGCATACAATAGCATGTTGATTTATAAAAATCTCAGAGACATAGATATGAAAAACAGGAACTCAAACGAAAAGAGAATGAAATTGCAAAGGTCATAGGTACGTACCAGTTACAGAATAATGAACAAGTAAACGCGAGGAATAATTTCAGCAATACTCCAATGTCAATAGCAAAATCAACAGTATAACCTAGGAATCTCAGTGCGTCAAAGTTGCCAAGGGTTTCGAATGAACCCCGGGCAGTGCTCACACTGAGAAAGGTTCGATAATCGAATTTCGGTGGCCTTGACTTTCAGCCGGCCAAGAAATTGAGCCTCAAAGTAGTATAAGATGAGTAAGAATAAGAGAGTAGTAGTAATTTTTCAGTAATGTAGGTCCGTCCAAAGGGGAAATTGGGAAGGGGTTATATAGTGGTAGAAATAGAACAAAGAAAACATGAAAATATTAATCAAACACAAATAAGGAAAGAAAATATCACATGCAATCGATAATGAAAAGGGTAAAGGAAAAATTTAAATTTTAAACCCTAGTTCGACGGATGCATATAGATGAAAATCCGTCAAGATATTGAGGGTCTAGAGATGATTGTGCTTGATTTAGAATCGTAATACTTTCCAAATATAGGCAAGTATTATGTGATACCAAAACCGTGTAAATAACGAAGAGATCGAGCATATATGGAAGGAAAATCATGGGGATATTCCATATTAAAATTGGAGTGGGAGGATAGAGGAGGCGGCTACTAGGGTTTGAGAGGGGAAGAGAGTATAGAGGGTTCAAAGGCGGACGTCTTAGAAGAATGGGGCTAGGGTTTGGGGTGACGTTAATTAAAAGGAGAGGGGTGATTGTGGGTCGTTGATTTTGAGAGATCAACTGCTAGGATTAGAAGAAAAATAGAGCGGGTCGTTTTAATGGGTCCCAACCGGGTTTGGGCGAGGGGTCATTTGTTTTGGGCCAAAGGAGGTTGGGCTTAGAGGTTTTGGACATTTGGGCCATTAAATTGGTCTAGAATTGAACCCAAATTAGGCTATAAATTAAATACACGAAAAAATAAAAAAAAAATTACAAAAGATAATTAACAAATAATAAAAATATTGCTTGTGTATTAAGATACTTGAAAATAATAATTTAATATAAAAATTCTATTTGGGCACTAATAATGTAATAAAATGTAATTATGCACATCATATAGGCTATTATTGTAAAATTGTATAAATAACTTAAAATTACAAATATACTAATATGAAAATGGGGTAAAATATTATGAAACATATATATATAGATGAAAATAATAAATTTGGATGTCTAAGTCATCACCAAATAATTTTAAAGGGTAATTAATAAATATTTAAACAATTTAAATGCAAGAAAAATTAATTTTAAAGCTTTAAAAATTATAGTAAATACTTGCATAATCTTTTAAATTAAATAATGATGCAAAAAGATATTTTGAAAGCATATATATACTATTTGAAAAAATATGAGGACAAAATTGAGTATCAACACGGGGACCTTTGAAAAGCAACCCCCGATTTCCTTGATTGTTACTCCACCCACCTTGATTGTTGCCTCCCCAATTGCCTTTGTTATTGGTGTTATGCAAATTCCCTTTATTATTGCTTCCACTCCAATTTTCTTGATTTTTGTTGTTATTCCAATTGCTTTGATTGTTTCCACCACTCCAATTTCCTTGGTTGTGAGAATTCCAATTGCTTGATTATTTTGAGGTCTCCATTGTTCTTGACTTGGGCCTTGGAAGTTGTTCCTTTTCCCTTGAAAGTTTTTCACATATTGGACCTCTTCTTCTTGGTCATTATAAGAATCATCTTAATCAAATCCACTATCATCTTGCACAAAATTGTCCACTCTTTGTTGCATTTGTGAACTTCTTGTTCTTCGCTTGTTCACCATCATACTTACTCCCTCCATTGCAATGAATTGCCTCAGGTTTTGCACTTGTTGAAGTTGAGCCTTTGCCAATTAGTTCATGGTGGTTGTCAACTCGGCTATGGCTTGTCCATGGTCATGCAACTCTTTGTGAAGAGAATCACATTGGGATCACCTTGTGAAAAATTGGCTCGAGATTTCCACGCCGATGAAGTATCTGCCATCTCATCCAAAATATCACACGCATTCGCATAAGGCGTTTCATGACATTCTCACCGGCAAGTTGATTCGCTACAATTGGTTGGTTGTATTGATCCCCCGATAGAAATTTTGTTGAATCATGTTCTTGGTCATATCGTTGTTGGGTCACTCTTTCACCATTGTTCTATACCCTTCCCATATCTCGTGTAGTGTTTCATTGGGATCTTGCTTTAATGCTAGAATTTCATCTCGAAGAATAGCCATGTGCCCCAGAGAGAAGTACTTAGAAATAAATTTCTCCGCTAATTCATCCCAAGTATGAATGGAATGATTTGGTAAACATTCCAACCAATCTAAAGCTTTCCCCCGTAAAGAGAAGGAAAAAGCCTTAACCTCAAAGCATCCTCGGAGACATTTATTTATTTACTCCCCGAACACGTATCTACGAACCCGTTCAAGTGCTTATATGCATTTTGACCCAGTGCACCACCTCGTTGCTCGAGCAAAGTGGTCATCATGTTGGTTATTTGAAAGTTGCCTGCCCTAGTACGGGAAGGAACTATTGCACTTGTATACCCTTCATTCGGCAACACCCGGTGTGGAACGTCTCGTGGTGGAGGCTGGGGGTTAGCGGTTACATTGTCTTGAGGCACTCGGCCTCGTCTATTGTCTTTGAGGTTCAAGAGGGGCCTCATCCATTTGATTATCCTCAATGTCCATATCCCCAAAAGCTATGTTTCTGAGCTCGTCATTTGCCATGATTGCACCTACAATAACTTAACACGTTAGTAACAAGGAAGGAAAAGAAGACATCCCAAAAACAAACCTAAATATATAGCTAACACCGTTTTTAGCTCCCCGGCAACGACGGCAAAAATTGATCTCGTCCAATTTCACAACTCAATTCAAGGGTATGAAACGGTCGATTGTAATAATAGTACCCAACAAAAGTCGGGGTCGAATTCCGCAGGGAGATATATATTGGATTTAGGAGTATATATTTTAGTGTGTGAGTTTGACTATATCCATTTACACTACCACAAATTGGGGTTGTTTCTATGTCTAATTTAAATCTAAGATTGCAAGTTGAGAAATAAAACTAGAAATTATTTTTGTTGTTTTTCAAGTTTTGTAAAAAAGCCTAGGGCTATGACCATCACCTAGGTGTTTGCCTAATGTGATATAATCCTTAATGGTTCTTTTATTGATCGGGGTGTGTTATAGCTATCAACATTCAATTACTCACTTAATACCTCTCGGTCACTGAGTTATTTGGCTTTCTAAAGTTCAAATGGGTATTGCACAAAACGGTAATGAAAGCTCAAGTCGGATTATTACTATCTCTAGGCTGAACCCTTTAACTGGGGTTATCAATCTCTCGATTAACCCAATTTCTTGTTAGCCAAATTTTCCTAAACTAAGTCTCTCTTTCTCAAGTAGAGACCAAGTCAATTAGGTATGAACTAATGTTTATAACCATTAATTCCACAAATTAAAACATAAACAAGGCTAAATAATAAACACCCAACCATAAACAAGTATTAAATTAAATACCCATAAGGTGTAACACTAGGGTTGGGTCACAACCTTAGTAAAAATCTAGCTACTCATTCTTGAAATAGAAGAAATAGAAGAAGAAAAGCTAATTAAACTCATATTTCAAAATTAAAATGATAAAATCTATTGTAAAATATCCTAAAATATAAAAAACTACTAAAAGAAGTAAAGAGAAACAACTACTGTAGCAGCTGATGTCAAAAGTTGACCTAAAATTGTGAAACTCGTCTATTTATACAGTGCTGGAAATTTCGGACAAAAATCCCTTCAGGAGGTTCTACGGCCGCACAATTCCATGTGCAGTCCGCAGATTTCTTTAACTTGTAGGAACTGGAGGTCTGCGACCGCATAATTCTGATCTGCGTCCGCAAGGTATTCTTTCTACGGTCCGTACTTTTACATATGCTGCCACAACTAGGTCTTCTGCGGTCCGCACTTTTACACTTGCGGCCACACGACGCTTCTTCTGCGGACGAACAATTGATGTGCGGTCCGCACTTCTGAGGGAGTTGGAATACACATTCTCTAAACTTTTTCTCCTAGCCATCTTTTGCGGCCGCACAATTCATGTTCGGACCGCACTTTGCACAAAGACCTGCAACTTTTCCTTCATCATCTGCGACCGCAGATGATATTCTGCGGTCCGCACTTGTGAGCTTTTGTGCCTTTTATGGCCTTGAGTTTAGGTTACTCCTTTTTGAGTTGGATTTCATCTCGGGAGTCCATGTTTCAATATTCCTGGAATTTAGCACATTTCATCAGTTTTCTGGAATACAATTAAATGCTTTTGGACTAAAACAAAAGCTAAAAGGACCTAATAAGTAGTCAAAATCCCCACTTATTAAGTGCCCGTATGAATTAGTAAATAACTTGGTTCTTTACCGTGTTCCTTAAACGTGAAGTAAAATAAGCAGTAACGTAAAGACAACGATTATTACGTGGAAAATCACCCGGCTCAAAAGGTGCATAAACCACGACCTACTGCGTAGGATTTTTAATTTCAACTCCACTAGAACAATGAGCCAAAATATATCAATTACAAGACTGTAATTCAATATTCTCCAGTACTCCTACTACAACTCTTTGATACACAAGTTACTCTAACTTGTAAAGCAAACACTCACTTTAACTCACTAATTGTTTGTGACACTTCCATTACAACTCGATTTCCTAAAACACATTCACTAGACTGACTCAAGAAGAACACAACCTTGGTACTCGACTAGAGTGTAACAATGTAGTCATTCAGTTGATGTGTAAAAGGATTGTTTCAGAAGTCCAAAGTAGATAGTATCTAAACGGCTGGACTTTAAGATCTTCTAGGAATCCTATGCATAGTCAGCTTCTCGTTTGATAGGACTCCTACTGTTCCAAGGACTCTACAAGTTTTGGGACACTTGTCTCTTACTGATTTATCCATATCTTCTTGTGCAACAATCCTTATCCCATATAGCAGCCTTCTTCCACCAAACTCGGACCTGGGTAACTTTGAGATAAAGTTATTGTCTTGCGCAGTACGGTCAATCATCAACCTGAGGAGCTGGTCCTTTATCCCTGAGGAGCTAGTTCTTAGAATAGTTAAGCAGTTAATATAGTATTTTGTATTAGTAAATTGTATATGCCAATATAAGTATGATACAATAAGCATGATACAAATTTGGGAAAGGAAGAAGAAGAAGAAGAAAAAATGGGTAAGATTGGAATCTAATATAGTATTTTGTATATAAATGGTAAATTGTATATGCCAATGTAATTAAGCGATAACTTATTTAAGAGGGGTACATAAGTTTATAATGTGGTATAGATAGGTAAAAATTCCTTAAATCAAACAAGAGAAAGCTGATCACTTGTTATCAAGAACAAAAACGTTTTCTTCTGGATGCCAAACAAGCTTTGAAACATTGTTGTCTCGTGTTCCTGTTGTGTTATAGCATGCATGTACTTACGATACATGGCAAAGTCCAACTCATTTCCTGCCCCCATCACTTCTAACCCAAAGAAATATAAAAAGCAAGGCAAAAAAAAAAAAAAAAAAAGTGCTGCTAACATTTTATTTTATTGTAAATATTGAGAAACTAGCAGACTACAACTTTTGAGAAAATTTTAATGTATAAATGAAAGTAGCAGGCTACAGTGCAATATATAGGCATTTAGACCTAGCCAGCAATTTTTATGTGATGTTCGTGGATTAACTCTTGAAACATGTAAGAATGAGAAGTTAGTGGGATAGGAAATATGCAACCTGTCATTTGAAAGCATGAGTGAGTGAGGAACAGAGCTTAAATAGTTGTGCCCTTATCCTCCAGCATATAAATTTTTGTTTAGGCAATAGAATGTATCACATTGAGTCCAATATCTAGGTGCTGAGTCTAAGAAAAGAGTAAATAGCTCCAATTTGTAAATAGTTTCTGAGCACATGATTCTTTCTCACTTTAATTTGGTAGATATTTATATTGAAATTTATGATCCTAATTCTTGGTTTCAGATTCAATTCCTCTAATTGGTCCCTCAAATATCTCAATTCTGAATTTGTTGTTTCCGTTAATGGTCTTTAATTATGGACGGCTGTCTCTCTCTAACTCTTTTAGATCTAGTTTCTCCCACAAAAGGCCGACCTCCTAAGGCTAAGGATGACCATACATTATTAGAGATCTACCTCTTTTTAACCCCAAAAATAAGTCATTTCTTGAATCTAAGTGACTGAAAATTAGACTAATCACAAAGAAGAACAAACTTTACAACATTATTGCCATTTATAAAAAAATAAAATAATGGCTGAGGCTGACGATCCACAAGATATAGCTGATCGAGAACGAATCTTCAAGCGATTTGATGCAAATGGTGATGGGCAAATATCTGCTACAGAACTTGGGGAGACGTTGCAGGGCTTGGGCTCTGTTACGCCTGAAGAAGTTAAGTATATGATGGATGAAATTGACACTGATAAAGATGGTTTCATTTCCTTTCAAGAGTTCACAGAATTTGCCCGAGCCAACAGAGGCTTGATTAGGGATGTTGCTAAAATTTTCTAGCTATCCACTTTCAATATCTTTCACAATTTTGATATGGATTTTAACTTATATACAAGGATATTGTAAAGAATTCTTATATGATTATGTATTTTACATGTTATTTTTCTTATTATTAATCTCACTTAATGAGCGATTATTCCGGTAGTGTTAACGTCGATATCTGTCCATCTCAAAATTTCTTTCTCTTTTCTTGTTGAAGAAACCGTTTCTGTTAGTTAAACTGTAACATCCGTTTTGCTTACATCATATTGAGATTGACTGTATGTATTTTTTTCATTTTAATTTGTGTGGTTTACAACAAAATTTGTTGTTCTTGTTCATCTTCTTTCCCTCCTAATGTGACAACGTGGGTCAACAAGGTTCAGCAACAAGTTTGTTAACCTTGTATTTGAATTGGCTTTATTTTTTTTTTTTTTTTGGTTGTCGCATGTGAGAGTTGAGCTGTCTCGGTTTCCCCCATACCAAATTATTGCAAGTTGACCTTGATTTTGATCGTTGTGCATGGCATAGTGTTTGTACTTTCTGAACCATCTCTTTCTTAATTACCTAACCTGAATTGGATCGATCAACTTCTGTCCTTGTATTAATAATAATAAAGAAATAGTATGTAATCGTGCATGAATAGAGAATTGACATGAGGGAATATGTTTTGGAAATGGACAAGAAATTTTTTATTTTTTCTTCATTTTTTCCCCCCGAAATACAATATAAAATTTAGACGTGAATTACGAATTGAAAAAGTGTGTTCTAACATGCATGTCTAACTCTAAAGTTCAAATAAGTTTAAAGTTCAAGATAATGTGATATGAGATGAGAAAAAGAGCTTGTTTGAATTGAATTATGGATTGATAATTGGAAGCAGATAAAAAAGAAGAAAGAATATGAAAGGAAAATGATAAAAACTGCCCACCTATGTACTCTTATATTAACCAAGTAGTAATACAAAATTACTTATCTAAAGTTGGCTGGTTATATATAGCTAAAATATATGGCTCTTGGAATGTTCAAGGAAAGACTAACTTGCAAATTGCAATGAAGAAAACAATGTAGCAACTTTCTTATCTAATCTTGAAAAACAGAAACTGCCTTAGTTTTTCCTTAGAGTTGGGGACAAGAAATCAGTATGTACAAACACAGAATTCATCGAATAGGCTGACTCTTTTATCTACAAAGTTAACGAGCTTATCAGTTGTCACACTATAATTCTCCTCCCTTTCAAGTTGAATGGGGCAATGGCAAACAAATAAAAACTTCACATTCAACTTTTTGTCTCAACGAAAATAAAGGTCATCGTCCTCAAAATCTGCAACTCCTAGCATCGCCAAGGCTAAATGACTCTTCATTTCGTTTCTAGTCTGCTGCAATTGGGGGTCAATCACATAGCTGTTGCTTGGTAAAATGGTCTTCTTCTTTGTTAAGGAATCAGGCTCTCTGCCTCTCAATATGTCGATGATCTCATCAATATCGGGCCTTCGAGATTCTTCACTGTGCATACATGCAGTTGCTGCTTGAACCATCCGAGATATTTGGTGTACATTCTTTCGAGGGAATTTAAGTCTTGGATCAAGAAGCTTTTCAAGAACACCTTGCTGCAATAGTGGCTTTGCCTGAATAAGAGAAACATCAAAACATAAAGATCTGCACTATAGTAGCTAGTAATGCCTTAAATGCCAACTCTTTCCAAGTTTTGGTACAAAAACTTTAGTGTCAGTGAGTTGAATACAACACCTTTAGATGCAGATCACTCGTGCAAGAACAGCTAAATGAAAGTAATTAAGTGAAAAAACCATCTACGGATCACATGCTGTTTCAAAACATTTCCTACCACTGAAATTTAGGATCAGCAATTTTGGGAGAAACATAGTTTGGACAAATTCAGACTACATGAGTAGTTGCCAATGACATTAGTGTATGACTTTATAATGTGATAGACTGACTTAGACATCAAAATAAGACAAAATTGAAGAGAGAGATTAGGGAAATGTTTAGGCAACCACCTACCCACAGAACCAAGTTTTCTTCTCCTGCCCCTCTTTTCGCTTCAATTGGCTTCCGTCCCGTTAATAGCTCCAACAGGACAACTCCAAAAGCATAAACATCGGTTTTATCAGACACTTTACCGTGCTGAAAATACTCTGGGGCTAAGTACCTGCGAATGTAGTTTCAAAAACCTGTTAAAAATGGAGGAAATATTTGTACTGTTAAGCTACATCAGGATGTCATTATTATGCTCAAAGAGTTTTCCTGGTGGAACTCTTACCCAAATGTTCCTTTTACAGTTTTACAAAGGAAATGTACCGAAGGTGCAGGAGTCCATGTAGCTAAGCCAAAGTCACACAACTGCATAGACCAAGCAACAATTAAATTAGAGCACAATCGACGAGAAAAAGCTGCTGTTGGCTAGCACTCAATAGTGTGGTTCTCTTAGGAGACCGGACTTCAAATCCCAATAGAGATAAAAAGAATCATAAGTAACTTCTTCATAATTTGTCTAAGCCTTGGTAGACAGAGTTACGCAGCAATATATTGGTGGAACGTAGTAGTAGTTTTCTGATGGAATAGTCGAGGATACACAAGCTGGCCCGGGCACCACCACCCTTACGAAAAGAATTAATATAGGATAGTATATCCATCAATATATTGACAATTACCTAAATGAAATTTCATTACCTTGGGAGTTATCTTTGATGAAAGAAGAATGTTTGAGGGCTTGATGTCTCTGTGAACAACACATCTCTCAGTCCCATTATGCAAATACCCAATTGACTCTGCAATTCCTACAGCCACCTTATACCTAGCAGACCATGTAAGTGCTGGACCACCTTTAACTCCCCTCTTCTTCCCTGTAAATGAATAAATTTAAGTCTCACTGAAATACTGTAAAGTCAAACTAAAAATCATCCCACAAAAGAAGAAAAGGAAAGCAAAGACTATTTACCATGCAAATACCGCTCTAAACTTCCACCAGATACATACTTGTACACCAAAAATAAACCCTCTTCTGGATCAATGCAAAAACCCACAAGAGGAACAATGTATTGATTATGAAGAGAACTAGCAATCATCAATTCCCTACAAAATGCCTTTGGAGACTCCTTGTCCTCCATATCTAACCTCTTAATTGCCACTGTTGTCCTCAAAAATCCCACTCTTCCTCTGAATACATAGCTCAATGCTCCTCTTCCCAAAACTCTTCCTACCCAATTCAAGAAACATAAATCAAAACACATCAAAGAAAATAAAATCCTAGAAACTGAAACCCATTTCAAGAAACATAAATCGAAATACATGTAAAGATAAAGGCCAAGAAGATAGCAAAAAATGCTCGGTGATTTCTTCCCATGCTTTGATGGACAGGGTAGCCGATTAGGTATGCTGGTGGGAGGTAGCAAGCAAAATAGTCGAGGTACGTGCACACTGGCACCACCGTCGTGTAAAATTAAAAAAAAAGGAGAACGGGCAAGAAATCGAACATACCTATAGAAAAATTTCTAGTAGCAGAAGCAATCTCATTAAAGCTGAACCTAATCAAGGAGTGAACCACAGGAGAAATATTCCTCTCTAAAGATTCAACTTTCCTAAATTTCAGCTCTTGATCAGATTTATTAAGATCAGTAAACCCATTATCCAAATTCACCATTAACACAGTAGTAGTAGCAGAAGAAGAAGAACAGCTATTTTCCAACTTCATTGACTCATCAAGCTCAACTTGAGTACATAAATTGAACCTAAAAGAAGAGTGAACAGAATGTGGGTCCGCATTAATCAACTCTGGACCACCACACCCTCCAGCCTCTGCAAGTAACCAAGCTTTGTTATGCTCCAAATTTTTGCCATTTTCATTATCTTTATTTTTGCACTGATTCTTGATTGCAGAATTTCGACGTCTACGAGGTGGGATAATACAGGCTAATCCGAAATCCCAAATCATTTTGTAGATTAAAGATTTAATCTTTAGCTCGTAGTGATTAGTTTTAATGGCTAAATTTTGAGTCTTTGAGGAGTGTGGGTTGTGAAAACGCTCCTCCAAAGAGTCAGTACAACTACTTGGGGAATACCCCATTTTTGGTGAAGTGGAAGTGGATCTCAAAAAGCTACACGGAAACCTAGAACCAACAGAACGAAAGAATAAAGAAAAGGTGTAGAGAGAGAGAGGGAACAACTTTGCTTCAAGAGGAGGAGAGAATTAATCCCTGGATAGAGAAAGACAGAGAGTCTTGTCTTGGACACTGAGAGGGAATTTATAATTAAAATGATTCAAATATTTAATTTAATTTGTTATACTTAATTTATAGACCGCCATTTCAAATTAACACTAATAGTATAGAAAAATTAAACTCCGAAAAGATTATGGAAAGGAAAAGTATATTTGTAGAGAGACACCCAAGGTTTGAAATGATTTAGTTATGATATATGAGTGTAACTGATACACATTGATGTCTAAAAAGTTATTTAAACTATCAAATGTAAAAGTTAATTATCAATAACTTTACATTGTAAATTCACAATTATTAATTGGTAATCGACGATACGTGATAATTAACTTAATATAATATGTAAAAGTTATTTGATCATGCATATGAATTGACCTCTATGTACAGATTTTTAAAAAAATAAATAAAATTTATGGTTGAATCATGAAGTTCTACACGTGGTTCAAACAAAAGTGAGATGGTACCATGTCATAAGATAAGACAAATCCAAAAAAAAAGGACTAATTTAATTGTATAGTTAGATGTTAATGGCATTATACGAATAAACAAAAAATGTTTTAAATAGTGAGAGATAGAGGAGGTGAAGACTCTTCGAGCCCGTTTGTGTTAGTTGATTTAAAATAGTTGAGAAGTATAAGTACAAAAAATATTTTTAAGCGTTGAAATTGATTTTAAAGGTAAATGACCTCATGACCACTTAAACTTATACTCATTTGTTATCCCAATAGATAAACTTAAAACTTTTCCATTTAAACACTTCAACTTAACTAATCATTATAAATAAACACACACGACTATGAGTGTTGTTCAATCACTACTAACATGGATAAAATTTAACATTTTCTATATCCATATCTTTCACATATTATTTTCTTAACATTTGTAAATTATGGGTCTCACTTTTTTTTTTTATTGAATAATTATTTTCTGTCTAATTTTTTATAATTGTGTGTACCCCTTGCAAATTTTTTTTTCGGCGGCTGTCATTTTTCACTCAATCCACTACCTTCTATATTTAATCATCTTCTCACCAACAAAGCAAGAACCATTAAAAAGGAAAATCTTTAGATTTGACTTTCACCAAACGTTGCTTCGAATGGACAAATTAATATTAGTTTGATCTTATTTACCAACAATTTAATTTATTTAAACTTTGATTTGAAGATCTAGTTGCAAGATTACTGGCCAAATAACATAACCTTTTTCTTCATAAAATAACTTGTCTCTGCAATTCTCCATGATGTGCACAAGTTTAAGAGATGAGATTGAGGTAAAGAGGTGAAAAATGGCTAAATTGATCTTATCTACTTGTCCATCAACATCCAATTTTGTAAAATAGTTTTATTATCATCTCCACCTCTAGCGATGGTCCACCCATTGCAGTTATTCCTTCGCCTCTCGTAGTGATTTTTCTATTATGGTGAATGAATGATCTTTGATTTCGCTAGGTACTGCAATGGTTAAAGGCACTTGTGGTGAAATGAAGATGATAAAAATGGTGAAGCAATGGTAAAAAGTGAAATTGGGATGGAAAGAAAGAAAGAAAGGGGAGGGGAGGCTCAGGGTGGGAAGCAGGAGGAAGAAAGTGGGTTGGGTTTCTTTTCTCTTTACTTCTTTTTTTTTTTTTTTTTTTTTTTTTGATTTATGATTTTTTTCATGCTCCTTTTCAGCGTGAGCATCACGCACTATTGCCCATCAGTTACTTTATTTTCACATAAGTATGGTCAACTATTAGAGGGTGTGTATTTACATGTATTTTATGGAGTTGAAGTGTTTAAATGAGAAAGTTCTAAGTTCATTTACCATGTTAACAAACGGGTACAAGTGTAAATGGTCTGGAGGTAATTTTGCCTTTTATAATTATCGTGTTTGAATAAGAATGTTGAAATTGTTTAATAAATAATTAAAGTATTTAATAACAATATGATGATAATCATTTGTTTCTTGTTAAATGATTTCCCTTAAATTTATGTATAGCACATTAACAAGGAGAGGGGATTCCTTTTAGAAAATCTATTTTAGGGATTACATAGAAAAATTAGGGATAAAATAATAAAATGATTGGTCAAACTAGAAAAAGAGTTATAAGTTTGACTATAACTTATTGCTTATGACTTATTTTCACTTATAAATACTTACGCTTATAAGCACTTTTGATGTTTGCCAAACATGTAGATACGTTAAAAAGTACTTATAAACTAATTTGGTCATCTTATAAGCTTATCCGAACACCCTCTTCCTCTTCAGGCTAAATAATACGATCTAAAAGCCATAAGAGCAAGATTCCTTCGTAATGGAGCTTAGAGTAGGAGGAACTTTTCTCTTAAGACAAAAAGAGGGATGTTTGGCTTTTGGATATTGAAATGAAATCAATGAAATAAAAGCTTAATTCAAACTTTCAGAGTATGAACAGATTTAATTATTAGCCACTTTCAGAGGGGACAAAGATGGATGGCCAGACGGGCAAGGCGTAACAATATATGAAGCAGAAAAGCAATTAAGTTTGTGCTTTAATATAGAATTTCAAACAATCATTAAGCATGCACTAACTAATTAGGAAAATCAGAAAAGATGATGAATGTAGTTTGGTGGCCTTCTCATTCTCCAACTACCATTCTTTAACAGCTTAGGTGGTATCTTTTTACTCATTCGATCGGCTTTGCCTTGAGACTAGAGTTCTGACCATTCAAATTCTCAATCTAATTAAATAAATATGAGGATGGCTAATGAATCACAACGCATTACAAATTAATTTAGATAATTTAAGAAAATGTTAGGTGTAATCTTAAAATTAAGTTAGGTGTAAGACATGTCGGATTACAAATTAATTGGATAACAATAAACAAAAAGTTTGAGTTATTACAATAGGTTGTACTACTGTCTACCAGTATCTTATTGTGTACGGGTAAAATCAAGGACAACGTATACCCCGATTCCCCGATGAATGAACGAAGGGAGAGCACGAATCCGTGAGATTGCAATCAAGGTCAGAGACTTTTCGAGTCGAGATTCTCGAAGAATGAACGACATCGACATCGAACATGGTATATTGACGCGCCCCGGGCCGAATACAAGTTCTAAACCTCGGGAGATACAATGAATGGTTATGCACGACGGATAGAAGGCCGTAATACTCGTCCTCAACCGGATATCACGGTGCGAATCTCGCTCGATGTCGATGATGGATCAACAATTACCAGGAAAAGAAGATTTTTACCTTTTTTAAGCTTGTACTAGGACTGAAACTTTCCTACTATACAAAGTGGATGTTTTTCTTTTGTTCAACATATTGTAACACGCAAATCAACAAGTTTATTTTATGCCCTTTAGAAATTGTTAAAAGTTTTGTTCATTTGCTCTGTTCTTCATTCACGGTCGGGCTCAAACCATGGGTCCAACCGAGGACGAGGTCATAGGTCAGTCTAAGTTCAGGCTTAGCCATAATATTGCAAATGGTTTGAACGTTTATTTCATCTCTAACTCATTTGTTTGGTATTCTTAATCTTTCGTGTTTAATTAAGCCACATATCCTTAAAATCGCATACAAATTTAATTGATTACCCGATTCTAGGGTAAACACATATCTGAATTAATCAGGGCTCGGTATCGTGTTAAAGCCATCTACGAGAAGTATGATTAGGAAGTCTATTAGAATTATGAAATTGACTAACAATAAGGCCGAGTATGATGCCATGATTGCAGGTCTAGAATTGGCTAAGAGCCTTGGGGCCGAAGTGACCGAAGACAAATGCAACTCTCTCCTCGTGGTAAATCAAGTCAACGGAACGTTCGAAGTAAAAGAAGAACGAATGCGGATGTACTTGGAAAAAATACAGGTAACCCTACACTATTGCAGGGAGTGGACCCTGCAGCATGTACCCGAGATCAAAATAGTGAGGCCGATGCACTGGCTAACTTGGGGTCATCGGTCGATTCCGATGAGTTCAGCTTGAGAGCAATGGTGAAACTAATGAATTTGGTGATAGAAGAAGGTCACGCCAAAGTGAACTCGATGAGTTTAACTTGGGATTGGAGAAACAAATATATAGACTACTTGAAGACAGGAAAATTTCCTTCGGATGCCAAAGAATTGAGAGCCCTGCGCACCAAAGCTACCAGATTTAGCTTGGTCGAAGGGGAATTTTTTAGGAGGTCTTTCTTCGGCCCACTAGCCAGATGCTTGGGATCGGGAGAGACTGAATACGCCATGAGAGAAGTCCACGAGGGTACTTGATGGAACATTTTGGGGGCAGAATCCTTGGTTCGGAAGCTAATCAGAGCCGACTACTACTGGACCGAAATGGAGAAAAATGCGAAAGACTTCGTACGAAAATATGATGAGTGCCAAAGACACGCCCCGATGATCCATCAACCGGGATAAATGCTCCATTTATTCCTGTCTTTGTGGCCATTAATGAAGTGGGGAATGGACATCGTCGGTCCCTAGCCATGGTGACCCGGTAAAGCTCAATTCATACTATTCATGATCGATTATTTTTTCAAATGGGTCGAGGCTCAAGCGTTCGAGAAGGTCCAAGAGAAAGAAGTAATTGAATTCATCTGTGATCACATAATATGTCAATTTGGAATACCAACCGATATCGTTTACGATAATGGGAAACAATTCGCCAGGAGAAAGGTAAGTAAGTTTTTCGAAGATCAAAAGATCATGAAGATACTATCAATGCCTAATAACCCTAGTGGGAAGGGGCAAGAGGAATCAACGAACAAAACTATACTCCAAAACCTGAAAAAGAGGTTGACTGGTTCGAAAGGAAAATGGAAGGAAATCTTGCCCGAAGTCCTATGGGCATACCGTACGACTTCAAAATCAAGCACCGCGGCCACCCCGTTTGCTCTGCTCCATCGAGTTGAAGCCTTAATATCAGTCGAGGTGGGGAACCAAGCCTCAGTTCCAGTATTCTACCGAAGAGTCAAACGACGAGGCCATGATCTTGAGCGTGGAACTGTTAGGCGAAAGCCAGGAGGCCGCCGTGGTCCGGCTGGCCGCTTGGAAAAAGCAAGTAGGAAGGTACTACAACTGAAGAGCTAACCTCCGGCACTTTCAAGTTGGTGACTTGGTATTGAGAAAGGTAACATTACACACCAGGAACCCAATCGAAGGGAAACTGGGCCCGAATTGGGAAGGACCGTATCGAGTTGTTGGAATAACAGGCAAAGGCTCGTATAAACTCGAAGTGGGAAACGGTGTACCACTGCCAAACAACTGGAGCATGACACACTTAAAGTGGTACTACTGCTAAGGTACGAACTTAATTCCTTTAAATTTTGTTATATTACGGACTAACGTATGTAGGTACTCTGCCAAGGGAGGATATGGCTATTAGGTCTGAAAGCACGTGTTACACTCTTTTTGCCTTGAATCGGTTTTGTCCCGAAGTGGATTTTTTGGCAAGGTTTTTAACGAGGCAGTATTAAAATGTGCTACCTTAGATTTGAAGACCGCCTTTAAATCGGAATCGATGATCGTTTACATCAGATTAACGGTATTCAAGCCCAAGTTCGGCCTCAAATACTAGGGGCTATTACCCCTCGATTGAGGTCTTTAGCAAGGGAATAGAAAATTTTATGTGTAAAAGGCTAAGGCTTGGTAGTTAGGATTCATCGTAAGGGTCAAACAATCATATGAACAGTGCCCACATAGTCCACTCTAGCCACGACACAAGGTTTATGCGCTTCCGATCATGTACTTTTCATATTAAGCAGTGAAAGAAATTTCTACTTCCCTTATTCTTTGTTGCTACGCATTTTACTTTCTCGATCCCAGATCATAAAGCCCCCTACTCAGGGACTGTCGATGGATAAAAATTTGGACGACCCAGGTTGCCGAATCCTGGAGGCACGAAGCCTATTAGGCAGTACCCGAATATGAAATGCTACGGCCACCCTAAAAATGGCTCGGATTTGACCGAAGTTCGTACTCAGAGATTAAGGCCCTTACGAAAATCGAAACCTATTAAATGGTTACCCTCGGCAAAAATATCGTCTAAGACACTTAAGCATCTTAAAGGCCTTCGATTTTTTCGAAGATTCGAAGCCACAAGTAATCCAAAGTTGCATCGAAGTCGGGCCCCATTCAGACCTCCAAAAAATGGATGCTCTAGACAACATATGATTTTATGCTAAAACATTAAAAGCAATACGCAAATAGAAAATTGCAAGTAGATGCTGGAAACGTAACGACACAGTATTGCCGAAAAAGGAAATTTTTATATATTCCAGAAAATATTTACACATGTATGACAAAGCGACCTCAAAATAAACAAAAAAAAAGTATACAGGGAAAATCTAAAAAGAACTAAGACATTTACGTCTAGTCTTCATCGGGGCTCGACTCGTCACCAGAACCATCGGAGCCCTCAAAACCCTTGGATATTTTAGAACCCTCAGGCTCATAGAGTTCCTTCGCCTCGGCCTCAATCTCTTGGCCTTTTCAATCTCGATTGACAGGTCAAATCCTCATGCATGGATCTCCTCAAGGGTCTCTCTCTAGGATAGTCGCTTTACGTACTCGGCCTTCGTATTTAGGCGGGCCTCAACTATCTTCACATAAACCTTGTACTGGGTTAACATTTCCTCGACATTAGAGGAGTCAATGGCAATTGCATCCAACATGGACCTCAGTGCGGCATATTCTTGGCCGAGGGCATCCCGTTCCTTGACGGTTGAGTTCAATTGTGTTTGGAGTTCATCATCAAGCCGAGACCGCTTGTTGGACTTGTCCTTAGCCACCCGGAGTTGGTACTTGACCGATGCCAACTCTAATTTTTTTCAGCCTCTTTCTCCGAAGCCAACAGGTCCATCAGACCCTTCCACGCCTCGGTCGTGGCCTTGACCTCATCCATCTCAGCCCGAAGCTGGTCGATTAGGTCTACCTTCTCCTGGACCTGCAAAGTTGCGTTGTTAGACACTTCTCATTTTTAGACTCAAAGATCTTTACCTTCTCGACCAGGTCGGCATGCTCCTTCTTCACGGATAAGGTTTCCTTATGAGCTTTTTCCATCTCGGCTCAGAGAGTCAGGAGGACCTTGAGGGCCTCGTTTTGTTGTTCATTGAGGGCCTTGTACATGTCCTATTTCCGGACTTGCTCTTTGATCTTGAAATTAAGCTAGATGATCTCCAAGAGGGACCGAAGGAAGCTTTCATGATGAAGAATTGAGGCCTGAAAAGAAACAAAGTCATTAAAACAGGGTCCAGTACTCTAGACTTGGTGCTTTTTTTGCTCTTCCAGACCCGGATGGTCACGCTCTTCTTCTTCACCTTGGCGTCCCAGGAGCCCCAAGACTTTCTTTTCTTCTTATTTTTCTCCTCCTTTGCAGCAACCTGGGCTACCCCAAAACGGAGGGTACAACAAGCAAGGATGAATCCTCGTCCTCATCCGACAACCTGAGCTTGGTGGTCTTGGGAAAACTTATGAAAAGGAAGAAAACTATCAAAATACAAGACGAGTGTACGAATACAACAATTTGGGAGAGAGACTTACCATGGGAATGGGCCTTCCACCTGCCCCTCGATAGCTTTCGCCATGCACGCTCAGAGTAGGACATCTGTGAAGATCCCCTCGATCCGCTCCTTGAAGCGAGGGGTTGCATTTGAAACCCAGGCCACCGCTGCACAACAATAAATACATGCGATTAGTAAAAGAATTTTAGGGAATGCTAAATACCCGAAAAGGAGAAGACTTACGGGATGTGTTCTACTTTTCTAGGAACGGTAGGAATTCGGAGGGGATGAAATCTTTGGTCTTCTCCCAAACGAACCTCCCTTGCCAACGTCGGTCTCGGTCCTCATCGATTCTCAATAATGGAGCCTTTCTTGCTCGGAGAATGATTTTGATCAGCTCCCCTCGGAAGATTCAGGGGTTGTATAGGCGAACCATATTGTAAAGAGTGAACCGGGATTACGATCCTCTATAAAGAAGGGTGAATCTGCCCGAGGCAAACCTCGTATGCAGATTTGAAGGAGTTAAGGTCAAGTAGAGAATTCGAGGGTAGGTCTAAGAGTTCTAGGATCGGCAAGTAGAGAAGTAAAAAAGGATATGAGCTTTTATAGAGGAAAGACAATCAATGCGTGATGTTTCACATTCAAGAAGAGTCCACTTGTGGCTGACACGTGTTCGAAGTTAGAATGACGCAATTGATGGGACATTTCATTGTCCCGTCATCTCAGTTGTATCCTATGACAGAAGGGACCGGGGTTCACTTATCGCTTCCCATCATTCGATAAATCTTCTCTCCGGGAAACAAATGGACTATTTGTGTACGGGTAAAATCGGGGGAGACGTCTACCCCAATTCCCTGATGAGAGAACAAAGGGAGATCACGGATCCGCGAGATTGCAATCGAGGTCAAAGACCTTTTGTATCAAGAACCAGAAAGAGTGAATGACATATTTGATATCGGACGTGGTATATTGATGCGTCCTGGGCCGAATACAAGTTCTAAACCTTGGGAGATACAGTGAACGATTATGCATGACGAATAGAGAGCCGTAATACTCGCCCTCAACCAGATATCACAGCGTGAAACTCTCCTGATGTCGATCATGGATCAACAATTACTAGAAAAAGAAGATTTTTACCTTTTTTAGACTTTTACTAGGACGGGAACCCTCCTACTATATATAGTGGAAGCTTTTATTTTGTTCAACATATTGTAACACGCAAATCAAAGCAATACAATTTTATTTTCTGCCTTTTAGCTATTGTTAAAGCTTTTGATCATTTGCTCTGTTCTTCATTCCTGATCGGGCTCGAACCATGGGTCCAACCGAGGACGAGGTCATTTTTTAGTCTAAGTTCAGTCTTAGTCATAATATTTCAATTGGTTTGAACAATTATTTCATCTCTAACTCATTTACTTGGCATTCTTAATTGTTTGTGTTGAATTAAGCAGCATATCCTTAAAACCGCGTACAAATTTAATTGTTACCCAATTTTAGAGTAAGAACTTATTAATTAATATTTTTTTAGATTAATTAATATTTCAATGCACTATCTTAGTTAGTATCTTGTTAATACTTCATAATACATATTTTTGATTTCTTTTGAATTGGAGTGTTTCTGTGATATCA
This sequence comes from Nicotiana paniculata, assembly GCA_005239505.1. Classification (NCBI taxonomy): domain Eukaryota; kingdom Viridiplantae; phylum Streptophyta; class Magnoliopsida; order Solanales; family Solanaceae; genus Nicotiana; species Nicotiana paniculata. The sequence goes on along the minus strand of ML325270.1, from coordinate 19,252 downwards.
GAGAGGATGAAGAAAAAGAGAAACATAGGACTTTTGGTGAGATCTGAATTCTACACATAAAGTGTAATTACTAAGTACTACATAACTCCAATTCACGTCGTGTTTATATTTATCCAGATTAAGTAGTTAAAACTATTTGAACTTTTTAAATCATCAAATAAATTGGAATGAATGCAACTGATCCTGCATCATGTTTATTTTTATCTAGCGGCTTCTGAAAAATAAAATCAAAATTCGCTATCACATATGAATTATGTATTTCTGTATCATTTCAATTTTATCGGATATCACCGAAGGTACCGAATCATGTAACTCTCACATCCTAATAAATAGTAGTCTTGAACATGTGTGAACGTATTGGATCGTATCAACTATGATATGTTAAGAACATGTAAGAAAGTTTATTGTACAATGTGAACATATGAACTTGATAAATCATTAGGTTAACTTGATACAAAGTTAAAATATTTTGGTATAACCTTTAGGTGGTGGCCTTATCACAGTTGCTATGAGTTGTCGGGTCATAATACACTACTATAAAAGGGAAAATCGACTACAAAGCTAACTGATATTGTAATGACCCGACCGGTCATTTTGAGAGTAATAGCCCCGATCCCCTATTTACTACTTCCTCATATCTTTTTCTGCTTATGTGACTTGTCGGGAGGTTTGGTTCGTGGTTTCGGAGGGTTTTGCGACACTTAGTCCCTAGAACGGAAGCTTAAGTTTTTGGATTTTGATCGTAGTTGGAACTGTGTGAAAACGACTCCAGGACGGAGTTTCGTCGATCCTGTTAGATCCGTTGGGTGATTTTGAATTTAGGAGCGTGACTGAATTTTGGCTTGGAGGTCCGTAGCTAAATTAGGCTTGAAATGCCGAACGTTAATTTTTTGGTAAATTTGACCGGTAGTGGACTTTTTGATAAGGTGGTCAGATTTTGACTCCGGAAGTTCGAGTAGGTATGTAGTGTTAATTATGACTTGTGTGCAAAACTTGAGGTCAATCGGACGTGGTTTGATAGGTTTCAACATCGGATGTAGAAGTTTGAACTTTCAAAGTTCATTAAGTTTGAATTGGAGTGTGATTCATGTTTTTAGTATTGTCTGATGTGATTTGAGGACTCGACTAAGTTCGTATGGTATTTTACGACTGGTTGGTATGTATGGTTGAGTTACCGGGGGCCGCGGGTTGATTTTTAGTGGTTAACGGATCATTTTTGGACTTAGGCTGTTGGTTGATAACTGCTGGTGTATTTCTTCTGGTTTCCTCTTATGTGTTCGTGAGAGGAGCCTCGCGTTCGCGAAGGATTTTTGTGAGTGGGGAAGATTTTGTTCTTCGGATTTGCAAAGAAGATGACTCAAATGCGAAGGTATAGACCATGTGTACATCACGAATGCAGGAGAGGTGTCGCATTTGCGAAGAGGTGTTGAGATAGCTGGGGACCCCAAGCCCTTGGTCTACGCATTTGCCGGGCAGGGGTCGCTTCGTGAAGAGTGGTGTTGGAAAATCTCCATTTTCGCGAAGTTGTGGTCACGTTCGCGAAGTGTTAAATTGAGAAGCAGGCAATTTGGTCTATGCTAACGCGAGAGGAAGGTCGTGTTCACGATGAAGGAATATCTGGGCAACAATGTTAAATTTCAAAACAAGGGTTTGAACACATTTTTCATATTTTGAGCTAGAGACCAAGGATTTGGGCGATTGTTGAAGGGATTTTCAAGGAGTTGATTGGGGTAAGTTACTCTTACTTGGTTTTAACTAAATTTCATGATTATGCCTTTAATTCCACCATCTAATTTGTGATTTGAGGTAGAAAATTGGGGGGAAAAGAGGAAGAGTTCTTGAGTTAGATTTTTGAGGTTTTGAATGAGATTTTGTTATTGGATTTAAGTAAATATTATATGGTTAGACTTGTGAGTGAATGGGTATTCATATTTTGTGACTTTTACCCGATTTCGAGACGTAGCCCCGGGGAAGCTTTTTAGGGTGATTTTCAAATATCTTGTTGAAGTCTTGCTTTCATTAATTAGTTTAGTTTATTATAATTGTATTTATTATGTGTAATTGTGTTTGGCTAGATTTGGACCATTCAGAGTCGTATAATCAAGGAAAAAGCATTTTTACAGATTGATTTGAGCTTGGTTCGAGGTAAGTGGCTTGTCTAACCTTGTGTGGGGGAAATCCCTTAGGTTTTGATACAGTTGGGATATGTGACGGCCATGTACACGAGGTGACGACTGTGTACACGAGCTATTTGTCGTAAAACCCGATTTTTACTGAGTAGTAACCTATTTTCATTCTTAATTGAGTTATACCAACATGTGTAGTTATCCTGTTTAGTCTAATATCGCATGTCTACGTGCTTTAAGTGCTTATTTAAACTCTGTGCAGCATGCCTAGTTGATTTCATGCTCTTCTTTGTTCTTTATTAGTCTTAACTGTAGAATTCTTATTGTTAACTGTTGTATTTATCGGTTTGAGCTGTGTGTTTACTTTTGAGACTAGGAGGCAGTTCCTCGGGAATTCTCCCTACATATTTACTTTTGAGACTGCGAGTCAGTACCTAGGGAGTTCTCCCTGCACATTTACTTTTGAGACTACCAGGCGATACCTCGGGAGTTCTCCCAGGACATTTACTTTAGAGATTACGAGGCGGCACCTCGGGAGTTCTTCTTTATATTTACTTTGGGGACTACGAGGCGGTACCTCAAGATTTCTCCCTACATATTTATTCTAGGACTACGAGACGGTATCTCGGGAGATCCCATGTTGTTTATCCCTGTGTGTTGTATTGTTATTTCGCTATGTTTTTCCTTTCGTTAAATTCCGGTCTCTTATTATACTGTTATATTCTCTTGCGTTATTTATTATATACCAGTGGGCCTGACCTGACCTCGTCACTACTCGACCGAGGTTAGAATTGGCACTTACTGGTTACCATTGTGGTGTACTCATTGTTGATACTCAATTTTGCCCTCACATTTTTTCAAATAGTATATATATTTTTCAAAATATCATTTTGCATAATTATTTAATTTACAAGATTTATACAAGCGTTTCCCATAATTTTCAGAGCCTTTTCTTGCATTTAAATTACTTGAATATTTGCTAATTATTTTCATTAACTCAATTATCCTAATTTATTTATTTTTACACCCACATACATGTTTTAAAATATTTTTATATCATTTCATATAATTGTATTTGTATTTTAGTTATTTATGTAACTTTTTTACAGTAATAGCCTATGTTCCTACATAAGTGCTCTTATATTATATCATTTGTGTCAAAATAGCATATTTATATTTTTATAATGTTAAATTATTATATTTAATCATTTTAGTGCATAAATAATATTTTATTTATTTATTAAGTATTTTTATAAATAGTAGCCTAGTTTTAAGCCAATTTTCGGACCAAAATTGGCCCAGTATCCTAGCCCAATAACCCTAAGCCCAAACCAGACAACCCCTTTCACTGAACCCGGTCGCGACCCGTTCAAAAGACCCGCCCCATTTCCCTTTGATCCTGGCCGTTGATCTCAAATGATCAACGACCCATAATAAATTCCTACCTTCCTTTATATCACCATAACCTAAACCCTAATCCCATTCCCACAACCCAGTCGCCCCTGCATTCCCTCACTCCTACACCAAATCCTAAACGCTTCTTCCCAAATCTCCTTAAAACCCGGTTAAATCATGAAATTCTTTTCCGGTCTGCTTACCTTATTTGTACAATCTCATTATCATTGTCACACCTATTTTCTACCCCCAAAAGATATGATATTAATGTGGATCATGAGTTAAAGGATTTTTCCAATTTAAGTGACAAATTTGAATAGGGATTATTTTTTTTACAGAGTCACCACTTGGAATTGATTTTTCGGTGTTCCAAGTCACCTTTTATTTGAATCCCTAGTCAAGGAAGGTTTGATTGCATTTTTATCGGTCCGCGAAAACAAAGTTCGGATAAGGAATTCTGTTGACCGAAAAAAAGGTGTAAGACATTCTCCGAGTCCCGCGGTTCTAGCACGGTCGCTTTATTGACTTTAAACTTGGCTTGAATTAATTTTGGACAAACTGTGCTTTATATAATTTTCATGTTTTACCTATCCTCTGTTATTTCTTGATTATTAGAATTAATAATAATAATAATTTGAAAAATATTACGTTGTCATAACCACGCTACGCAAGCGAATGCGTGATCGAAAATGAAATTAATTAACTTATCATAATCGTGCCTCACAAGCGAATCCGAAATCATGACAACTAATTATTTATAGTATTTTGAGAAATCACTACATTTGTGCTTGAGAAAATTACATTTTAAAAATTATTAAAAGTTACTATCGCGCTACGCAAGCGAATCTGCGACTATGGCAAAAGGACTAGAAATTAGTTAAAGCTATTGTATATAGTATGAGATTTTTGAATGTTAAATATCACGCTACGCAAGCGAGTTCGTGAACAAAAAGGTTAAAGCGCGCCTAATAGTTGCCTAGCGTTATAAATTATTAAGTATGATTAAGTTATTTAAAAGCAAATCATGTTATTAGAATTTTATGACTATATTAAAATGTAAAAGGCTGGCAAACTTTTACTTAAATATGGGCCAACTTGGTTTATTCGAGAACATGGGCCAAGTTGAGTTTCATCTCAATCGGGCTACTGGGCCCGTTTTTATTTAAGAAAAATGTAAGATGTGCCCCAATTATTTATGAAATGGGCCATCTGCTTATTATTTTTGGGGCATATATATATATTATATATATATATATATATATATATATATATATATATATATATATATATATATATATATATATATATATATATGTTTAATTGTTACAAAAAAGAACTGATTCTTGAAACTAGAATTCATGACCCACTCTATTAATCTATTATGACTTCAAGGCTATTAACTACATTAAAGGAAACTGAAACAATAAAGTAGCAATAAGCAAGCAAGAAAAACGCTACTTTGGCTTATGAATTCCAACAAGAACCACTGGCTCATTATTGAAACAAGGTTTTGATACCATTAAAAAATGTCACCAAAATAAAATGCACCCTCTTTGACATGATTCTGTTAACATCAACTCAATTGGACCTTTAAATGTAAAACTATACATTTTTTCATTCAAACATGCACATCTGCGTGTTTTAAGAAAATATACATACAAAATTCTCCTTTTTAACATGACAAGAGAATAGACTAACAATAATTAACTCATGAAAATTATGCATAACTTCAAAGATATTTTTCCAGACAATTTGACGCATTAGCAACAAAAGAAAATAACTCCATACATTAGTAGAAGAATCTTAGATCCAGAAACAATCAAAACAGGTTGCAAGTATACTCAAAGCTCTTTCATTCATAGAGGTGTAAGATACATAGTTTTGAAAATTACCTAGTTGCAGCAACTCCTACTACAAGCAGCAATGTCAATCTTTTGACCAAATAAGCACACAGACACAACTACAAAAGACAACAGTAGCAGCATCAAACCCCAGAGAAATGACCCAGAAAATGTCCAGCAAAGACACATGTAACAGAAGCTAATGACTCCACAGACTACCCAAAAGATCTTTTTATTTTTTGTAAAAATATTTTACACTCAAATAGTTGTTCATAAAGCTCTGAAATTCAGCTTACTATGGATATTCAACTGTTGATTTTTTTTCCTCTCTAAGAAGTGTTACTTTTTAGAGTCCAAGATGTGTATAAGATGAGGGAAGAAATACTCTTTTTTATATGAGAAGAACGGACTTTGGGACAGATTTTATTTAGCCAAAAATCTGTCCAAAATGATGAATTTTTGACCAAAATCTGTCCAAAACCAGAATTTTTGCCAAAGAACAGTTTTTCTTACCAACTGTGGACAGAATTTTGGAGCATTGTACTCCAAAACAGTCTTCAACAGTAAAAACAGCCAAACAAAGGTCTTACACTCAAGTACCTTCTACTACCCTCACAAACCAATACCAAACTAAACTATTTCTTCAAACTAGAAAGTGTAAAATCAGATAACTAGACTTGAACCATTAAACTAACAAAGAAACTAATAACTACAAACAAACAAAACATGTAGTTAAGGCCTTAAACTAATTAGCTTAAACATAGACAAAATAGAGATAATAAACATGAAATTAGAACTTAACAACTAAGGCAACGTAGAATACATGTTGATAATGAAACAACTATCGAGTTGACTAAAACACGAAATAAAAAATGAGACTAAACACGAAGTAACGATCACTAACTGATTTTGAAATAAAGCAAAATACCAAAATCAATCGCAAAACCAGAATATCAGTGAACTTCGCCAATTACAAATAGCTAATCGGATTTCAAAAGTGATTAACAAAACCGACTGACTGAACAAAATGTAATGGCAAAGTAAACGACTAACTAATACATGATTAGAAAGTATTAAGTAACAACTAATATTGATGATCGTTAACGACACTAACACGAATCACTGATCACAGATTAACAATAATAAAACTACAAACAAACGGCAGGTAAATAGAAAATCAGAAACCTAGAGGAGGGATTAGGATTTTACCTAAACTCTAAAGCTTCAAAGTAGTAGTACAAAACAACTCGATGGCGAATCAACCTCCACGCCTCTTTTTCTCGATGATAAATGCCGAAAAATACAAAATTTGGCGAACCAAGTTGAGTCCAACACTGTGTCAGAGAGAAAGAGAGACTAAGGGGTCATGTATATGCTGAACGGAGGCTTGGGGGTGGCAGTGAGGAGGAAGCGAGGTGGCTGGCCAAAACTTGCCGGATTTTGGAGGGGTTTGAAGGTTTTGGGGCGTGGAAGGGAGAAGAAGAGAGTGAGAGGAGACCGGTGGTGTGATTTTTGTAGGGTTTGGAAGTGGTAGACGATGGCTAGGGTTTCAGTTAGGCTTAGATTTATGGGGATTGAGAGGGATTTAAAGGATTTGGGGTTTGGATTCATGGAGAGGAGGTTGAGAGGAAGAAAGAGTGAAATTTTGGGGTGGTTTGGAGCACCACCGGCGGCAGCGCACAGTGGTGGCAGTGGGGAGCGGCGACGGAAGAGAAGGGGGGAAGAGAGAGATGGGGAAAAGATTTAGGGTTTGGGTTATGGGATAATGAGGAAAAAATCTGATTTAGAAGGGGTTATATACCTTCGATGAGATTAAATTAGGACCGTCGGATCTTGAAAATTTAAGGGTTGAGATTGGATCTTAGTTTCACTTAATGAAATGACGTAGTTCAATCATGAAACTACGTCATTTTGGACCAGGTCTTGGCAGGCCATTTATTGGACCAGTTTGGTCGAATTGGGCCGCTGGTTTGCATGATTTTGGCCCAATTGATGAAACAAAAGCTAATTGCCCCAATTCTTCACAAATTTGTTATTGCACATAATATAATTAATCTAAAACACAAAATCATAAAACAAAAATATGGACTAAATATAGGCATTTACAATCATTCATTCGTTCATGGTATTACTTAGTACTTGCCTGATTTTGGAAAGTATTACCTCTCCGAATCCAGTGCAATCGCCCTCAACCTACAAGATTCAGATAAAAATCCGTCTGTATACACCCTCAACAAGGTCATATGGGTTTGATTCACCGAGAGTTTTGGCAAATTTTGGCTATTTGTCAAACTAGGGTTTGCCCGATTTTTACCTATTTTGATTCGGAAGAGGCTATGTATGTGACTTTCTTTGTTCCTACTTAAACTTGATTGATCTTCTTTCCTGATTTGTTTTTGAACAATTTGTTTTCCATGTTTACTTGTTCGATTCCTACACTATATAAATCCCTCCCCTATTCCCCCTTCGAGGGATCTCTTTAATCACAGATTCACTAAGAAAAAAATCTATTGCTCTCTCATTCTCTCACTCTCTTGTTCTATACTTTGGCTCTTGGCCGGCTGAAATCCAAGGCCACCAGAATTCTACTATTCAACCTCTCTCAGTGTGAGTACTGCCCGGGTTCATTTTAAGCCCTTGGGAACTTTGACGCACTAAGAAATTTGGGGGGGTTTGCTGTTCTCTACGTGTTACTGATAAGAAACCTATTGGATCTTAATTTCTACCTTATTAGCTCGTTAATATTGCAAATTGGTGAGTACTAATACTCTTGCGATTTGTTCTTTTTTATTTTTGTATTCATGTCATTCTTGCTTTTGTGAATCAATACAATATTGTTTGCCTCCTTTCATGTTCATATTTGATTTCATTATGCTATACCCCTATTATTTTTATCTGAACTCACTTGGATTCTGAGCTTTGGTGCATGCCTATTTTATATGTGTAACTGGAATGATTCCCTTAAGCCTGCTCTGCCATTTTGACCCCTATTATTTGAATCCTTTCAAATGTCTTGCCTTGATTTCTTGTATTGAAACTCTTAGGGGATCATCTCCTACCCAGAACTTATTTGAGTGAACTCTTTTCCAATGAGTGCTTTATGTATGCTCTACTTTTTCCCTACCTTATGCTCACATAAAATTTATGTGCCAATTACTGTCTCAATGTTTAGTCAAACATGTAGCTCTTTAGCATTGCCTAAAGCTTCTAGTTGAAGTTCAATATACCTAGCCTCTTATGTTATTTATAGTCAACTGGCACAAGACTTAGAGTGTGCATGTTCTATTAACCTTAAGTTGATATGCTTTTCTACCATGAGTTCTTTGGATTTTTGGGATCTTTGGGTTATACTCAGCATGTTAGATTGCTTGTTGACTGTTGTAGATTTTACTTACTAGCATATTTTCTAGGTATATTAGGATCTCATGTAAAAAAATGTTGTTCCCAAGATTATGACTCTGTTAGACTATCATGACTGAGAACCTCAGGTCTAGAGTCCCTTTAAACTATGTTTGGATCATGCTTTACTGTGGAATTGTTTTTCTGGGAGACTTAGCATGCTTATCTTGTTAATTCTCATGACATGCTTCTTCAGTTCTGTTAATGTTGCACATGCTATACTCTATCCTTGGTTTGAAATTATTTTGTCATGCCATAGGTTTGAACTACCCTATTAAGGTCGTCCTCTGTTGATCCTTCAACATTCGTAATTACATCTCCTACTTGAAATTGTCTTAAGCTGTTTTTGACCAAGTCTGTGTTTGAAATTTCTTTAGAAATAGTCTGTTATCTTATGAGGACCAGTCATGTCCCATATAACTAAAAATGAAACATGAATTTGCTTATGTATGTTCTGCCAACATGCCACAAATTTGTTTATGCGTCTTGATGTTAATCAACTTTATAGTCCTAAGAAATAAGTATGTGGACTTACTACTCTGTTCAATTTTTTCAACACATAGTCTATTGCTTGTGTAACCATGTCCTTCATTTGAGCTTGGTATTTGGTTCTATGTGATGCTGGGCTTGGCTGTTGGATCCAAACTTACTAGACTGATCTTATGAGTCGGGAATTCGAGTCTACTGAAGCCGTCGAAGGCCTGGAAAATACTGGGTTATCTATACTGGGCATATCATTGGGCCTATAGTCATCTGCTTATGTAACTATTCAGATTTTATTCTGGGTCTGTAATAATCTTGTAATTGAACAGATGGGGAGATTAATAAAAAGGGGTAGAGTATTTTAATTCTTTCACAACGGGTAGAAAGCATGCCCATAGGACTTAGGTGATCTACTTGTTATATTGCCTCTCATGTGTTGCACACTAGTATAAACTATGCCTATAGTAATCACGCACTCACTCAACATGTTTACTATCAAAGCATAAGCTTAAGTACTTTATTTGTTCCCCATGTCTACTGCTATGTGTTATTAGACAACATGCCTATAGGATCACTAATGTCCATCTAGAAATCATGCCTATTGAACCTTCATTGACTAATTAGATATTGTTATTGTTATTATACCGTCCCGCCTAGATAACATGTCTATAGGGATAATGTGTTATAAAAATCAGGTCTAATTGTCAATTGTTAGAAATCCTGTAAAGGATATTGTCACTCGCTTAAAATTATTTATGAGATAAACTTGATAATGTTGGACTCTCAAAAGTGTTTCATTGCTTAGCTATGCCACTACTAGAAATCATTCCCCTAGGACAATGTCACCTTCCTAAGGTGCATATTTATAAAACAGCGCTAATAGCTCTAAGCGTACAAATAGTCTACTGCCATCCTTTCCTAAGCCAGTGAGATCAATAATGTTGCACATACGATGCTGGAATTTAGAATTACCTAGAAACCATGTCTATAGGACTTTAAGTCTTAATTGTGAAACCATGTACTGCCTAAATTGCCCGCGTACATTTGTTGTTTAAGTGTGGAGGTTAACTTGGACCTTTATTTGAATTTACATGAAGTCCTACTTGTTTTGAATGTCGATTAGTTTTTATCATTTTGAGCAACCTAAGTGAAGTATAGAACCACCCAAATAGAGTTCCAATGCCTACTAGACCATAGGCATGGGACGGGTAATGCTCGCATAGGTATGACTTAGAATTGAATTAGAGCGCCTCTAGGTAAACAACTTTAGCATAGTAATTGGTTAGCAGGAGATGATAGTCTGTGCCCACTGAATAATATGAGTAATTCCTATCTGAAGGGAGTTGAGAAGTATTATTTATGTTGTAGGGGGTGATCTTTTAGGCTAAAAAACCTAGGAACCCCTGTCTTTATATCTACATTTAGTCATTCAAACATTGTATTTATATCTTGTAGTTCTTAATATTTTGTGCCAATTGTGCTATACTGAGCTTCTTTGAACCTTGTTTATTTGATCACCTAGTCTAATTGTATAGTCCACATACTTTTAAGTTTGGCGGGGACCCACAATTGTGGACCTCGAAGAGTTCCTAACACCTTCTCTTGAGGTAATTTGAGCCCTTACACGATATTTGGTGATGTTGACTAGTTAAATCAGTGTCATTTGCAAATAGGTGCCCTAACACACCTTAAAATGGTTAGGTGGCGACTTTTCTCTTTTAGTACCCACTTAAAAGAGGTGTCACATGTCGAAACCCAATTTTGCGAGAAAAAGGGGCGCGACAACATGGAGACTCTGCTGGGGATATACTTAGGATCTTACCATTATGAAATTGATTTATGTGGATTATTTTATTTATGCACATCCCTTCCCTTATTCAGCTATGTTTGTTTAAACGTGTTATGACATGCATATCCCATCCCTTCTTCACCTTTATTTATTTGAATTTGCTATGACATTCACATCCCTTCCCCATTCACCTTTATTTGTTATGACCACTCTTCATTTCTTTTCATCTTGTCTAAGACTGCCATATCATGCCTTTCCCATCCCTACTTCCTTACCTGCTTTATTACATTCCTGCATATATTTCTATAAACTAAACTAACTTCTTCCCTTTGTCTTCCTTCTCTTTCCTTATTTATTCTTGCTATTTTATTTACTACTTTTACATATTCAATCATGCAAATACTTGAAAACGTGTTATTATCTCTGTATAAAGAATGTTCCACATCATACTCCACTCGTGCCAAATATCAACATAGCGGTGCTTAATGAGTGTCTGCGCTCTTCCAAAATTACCCTTTTTAAATCGGAAAGGCTTATTTGCAGTAGACTAGTCAATTAGCGATGTAGTCGAAGGTATCGTGCCTTTCCCTCTCAATTTGTACACTTGAGAGTACCTGTATAGACCTTTCTAGAAACCTTACTCCAATATCAATTGTACATGCATCATGTTAGACCTAGTATGGGCTAAAACGTTGTTAACGTAATAGCCCGCTAAGATAAGCCTTGTCCAAAGCCCGATGGGATTTCCATAATCCCAATGGGCATCGTCATGCTATGTGCATTACTTGGATAAAATATGCCAATATCTTGATCATTATTGTGTAAATGGTCAAAACTAGAGGGGGGAAAGGGCTAACCTTTATTTATTTGCAAATGAATCACAAAGTCCCCAAGTTCGGCATGGTTCAAAACATCCCACCTTTGCTAGTTGACTGGTGGAAAGACATTGCGCCTTGAGACAAGAACCGTGTGAGAAGATTACTTGGCAACTTGCCATCTTTGTGTAATATCCAACCAAATAGGGCTTTGATGGAGGCTGCTACCATGTTCTGGGATGAGAAAATAGTGGTCTTCCGATTTGGTGACATAGAAATGACTCGTCTCTTAGAAGAAATATGAGGTTTTGCTAAGCTGCCACGTGATAGTCCAGGATTACTAGTGTCGGAGAATCACACCTTTTATGAATGTTACAGGCACAGTAAGTCCTATCGCCTTCATCATGATGAACTCGCCATCACTTCTTTGCGTTGGGCGCATCGCTGGGTTTATGTGTTCTCATCTGCTTCTTGGGTTTGTTGATATTTCCAATGAAAGAAGGAAGGATTCACACTCGTTTGGCTATGGTGGCAGGAAATTTAATGGAAGGCATCGAGGGACAAACCTACACCATCATCCCTATGATCCTAGCTGAACTATACCACGCTCTAGATCAGTGCAAGCAGGGGTACATACATTTTGAAGGTTGTAATATATTATTGCAAGTCTGGTTATTGGAACACTTTCAGAGGGGAGAATATCGTCAAGATCTTCTACGATGGACATTGAATGACTACATAGCTTAACACCATCCAAAGAAAATAACATTCATCCCAGATAGGTTCGCACAACCCAGAAGTGCTGTAAGTTGCGTCCGTTTCTTCAGCAATTTGACAGACGAAAAGGTACATTGGATGTTTGAGTGGTTTCCTAGCAGTGAGTTCATCATCAGGTCGAGGGATACTACTCATTTGGTATTGATCGGGTTGAGGCATTTATCCCTATGCTCCTATAAGGGTAATGAGGCAGGCAGTAAGAAAACAAGTCATACCGCAGGTTTCCAACATAGTCCAGTACAAGGCAGATTTCAAAGGGGACATCATTCCTTTCAAGTTTGAGGCACAAAATACGTGGAACCAGAAGTTTGTGGAAAAAGAGACTATAGAGCCAGAGAGGTACCACGCCGGTCACGTGTATTTCTATTCATCATGGTTGGTAGATAATATAGCGGGAGCCGTCAAGCCAGGGGTCAATTTGGAAAATAGGATCATTGATGATGCTGCTAAGACATAGGTAAAGTATAGAAGGCTTCACAAAAGGATTTTCGAGTCAGAAGCTAAGCATCTGGAACAACATAAAATAGACATGGAGGCTATAAATGAATAGAAGGGGATCGCCACTAAGTCAACAGAAAGGTTAGAATATTTGGAACAGGGACTGATGGAGCTCGAAGGAAAGATGAGAAATAGGCTTACAAATTATCAAAACGCGGATTGTAGCGAAGGAGGGCATATAGAAAAGGCTTACTTATTATTGGATATGCGCGACCTGGGGAACCTGATTAATGGAGTCAAAAGAGACAAGCACGGAGAAGGTCCCTCAGGGACCAAATAGATTTAGCAATTAATGTTCTTTACTGTTTTCTAGCCTAGTTTAGATTTCGATTGTAATAAGGCTAAACGCCATTAGTGACTTCATTATTATTGTCGATTTATAAAAAAGTTTGTCTTATTGTCACATTAATGAAATGATGCAATATTGGCATCAATTTTCTCCAAGTCTATGTGTCGCTTAGTCCAGCCTCGGGCACAATGAGGTCCCGAATTAGGATGCGAATTGTTGCATCATTTTGCAACACATGTTTAAATACTGCAAGCATTCTTTCAAATATCCCTTACTGACTTGGTTACCTTTTGCTTTTTATTTCTTTTAATTATTCCCATTCCCCAAGGTTGGTTCGTGCATACTAGTATCGTCAGTATATCAGACTAGATCCAGAGGTCCTCCACCTACTCCTCCACCAAGCGATCCCAAAAGCAAGAAAAAAGGAAAAGCGAAGAAGGATGATATGAGTGGTATCATAAAGGATAACGCCACCATGTCAGAGAATGTCAAAACTTCAGATGGTCGAAGCACCCCCTGGAACAAAATATTCTGGAGCTACAAGGAGAACTTGAGTAGGTCCGAAACTTGGAAAACCTCTCTCTCACCCTAAATGTCCCTGATATTAACCAATAAAATCCTAACACCTAGAACCAAGCACCACCACAAGACCCACAAAACCAAACCCCGCCACCAAACCCTCCTACACCCACCAGTATCCCGCACCTCCCCAAAACCTTAATCCTCCTCCAGTACCAACTCCTCAACAACACCATCACCACCCAATCCAATACCCACAGACAACCACTTATCATACTCCCCAGAATATACCACAACCCACTCCTGACCTCCAAAACTCAACAAATGACCACCCTTATGCCCAAACTCCTGGAGTCCACCAAAGCAACCCAATATATGTGGAAACCTTACCCTATACCCCGCAAAAAAGCCCTATACAAACCTGAATCGGCCGAGAAGGACATGCTCATCAAGAATATAGCGGAAGAACTTAAAAAGCTCTCTGGCAGAGTTCAGAATGTCGAAGGTGGTAAAGGCGTTGAAGGTTTGAATTGTGAAGACTTGTGCATTCAGCTAGATGTAGAGTTGTCGGAGGGGTACGAACCTCCCAAATTTGAAATGTTCGATGGAACTGGTGACCCAAAAGTACATCTGAGGACATATTGTGACAAGCTTGTAGGAGTGGGTAGAAACGAATAAATCTGCATGAAGCTGTTCATGTGAAGCCTCACAGGGGATGGATTGTCCTGGTATATCAGCCAGAATCCAAAGAAGTGGGTGAGCTGGTAAGCATGGCGTCAAAATTTATGGACAGATTCAGGTTCAACACAAATAATGCACCGGATGTTTTCTATATTGAAAACTTCAAACTGCCACCCACATATCAGCCTTCACCCCCGGATACCAACAACCTGTGATTACCTACCACGCCTATAATACTCAACCCACCTATAATACTCAACCCGCATATTACTATTCACCTCCACCCGCCCGCCAAAACTAAAAAAAACCACGACCAAACTTCAACCGCAGATCACCTAGACAATACACTCCGAACGCTAAGCCTATGGAGCAATTATATGAGAGATTGAAGGCTGGTGGTTATGTCACTCCCATCCCTGCTGTTTCTATAGAGAATTCTTTTCAGTGGATTAACCCGAACAAGACATGCGCCTATCATTCAGGAATGAAGGGTCATACAATTGATGAGTGTCGCACACTAAAGGATAAGATTCAGACACTGATCGACAACAAGGTCATACAGGCAAAAGAAAATGCACCAAATATGCGCAACAATCCTCTCCCGGATCATAGAGGTGAAGGAGTGAATGTAACAGAGACTGACGAAGAATGGGACCCAGAAGGGTCAATCAGAATCATTCGGGAGGGGGATGATCCTAAAACATCACCATTCACCCTCACACCAGTTGTGGTACAAACCCAAGCACCATTTGAGGTCGAGGTAACTACACCCTTCACTATGATGGTAGCTCCCACACCATCCTACAAGTCCGATGCTATCCCATGGGACTATGTTGCAGAAGCCAGGAGGAAAGGGAAAGAAAAAATGGAGGAGACAGGTGCGGCACAAGGCATGACCAGAACTGGCAGAGTCTATGCACCTGAAAACTTGGGGGAACAAGCAAGGAATCCGCATCTAAGAAACCTATTGTCGAGAAGGGGACCAATGAACTTTGGAGGAAAGTACAAGCAAAAGATTACTCTGTTGTTGATCATCTGAACAAAACTCCCGCTCAGATGTCCATTTTTCCGCTGCTGCAAAACTCCGAGACACACAGGAAAGCCCTGATGAAAGTATTGAGTGATGCTTATGTACCGAACAACATTACTAGTGGGGAAATGGCCAACATGGTCGGGCAAGTGTTGGAAAGCCACAAAATCACCTTTAATGAAGATGGGTTACCACCAGAAGGACTAAGTCACAACAGCGCATTGCACATCACAGTGCGAAATGAGGACAAGTTCATCACCAGGGTCCTAATAGAGGGAGGATCCAGTCTCAACATATGCCCACTGACCACTCTAAAGAGGTTGGGTAAAGGCCTGCACTACAACATATAGGAAGCATGGATGTGAAGGCGTTTGATGGATCTCAATGAGCCAAAATCGGGAAATCAACCTCAACCTACAAATGAGCCCAACCTGGTTTGATGTTGAGTTCCAAGTGATGGATATATCTGCCACCTATAATCTATTGTTGGGAAGACCATGGATACACACTGTTTGGGCAGTGGCTTCTACTCTACATCAGGCCGTGAAATTTGAATGGAATCATCAAGAAGTGATTATCCATGGGCATGGAAGCAACCCCATCTACACCAATCAGACCGTTCTAGCCATTGAGAATAGGAAGAAGCTGGGAGGAGAGACGTACCATCGCATTGAGCGCATCAACGCAATTGAAAAGGACAAATTATGGAGAAACAAGACAAAAAGCATATTACTATGGACAGTGTATGAACCTGGCAAGGGTCTCGGCAAAAACCTCCAAGGGATCACCAAACCAGTACAACCGCAGAGTCATGGTAAATTTTGGGATTGGATACGAATACACTTGGAAAGAGTAACAAGATTGGTAACCTCCATGGAGTGGTCCTTATTATCAACTGGAACAACTGGTACCACCTCTGCACCAGACATTCCAACAAGTAGACGTGATGTGGGGATCTGAGGAAGATGAAGTCTTAGCTGGCATGAAGAAGTTATTTACGGATAAAGAAGATATGGATTACAGTGCTGTAGTTGAGGAGGAGGATGAGGAAGACCTTATTATTCAGACCGTGGAAAGAGGAACCATTCTCAAGAACTGGACTGCTGTGCCGTCCCGGGCCCGCCGAGTTCCTGGGTAGCTTGACAGATTAACATCAATTATTTTTAAGCATTTGAGACATTTTCAGTATTTTTTTTGAAATAATTGCTTGAGTCATCGAGCCGCCTTTGTTAACGTTTTAAAGATTTCAATTAATGCATTGCTATTTTTCGTATTTACTATTATTCTCTATATTTTCTCTCTTTACAACATTATTATTACCTATCTCGATGAACCTGTGAGTGTGACATGTAATGAGACAATGCAACATAATAATAGTGATTCGGAGGACTTGGGAGATGATATGATACCTGAGGAAATCGTCAGAGAAGTGGAAACTTTTGAAAACAAGTAAAAGTCCAATTTGGACGAAGCCGAGGAAGTTAGTTTAGGGGATTCAAAATTGGTCAAGGAAACACACATAAGAATTCATCTATCACTGTCAGAGAAAGAAGAGTACATCATATTCCTAAGAGAATATCAAGATATCTTTGCATGGTCCTACAATGACATGAGCACATCCATAGTTGCTCACAAGCTACCCACTAATCCTGCACGTCCATAGGTGAAACAGAAGCTTAGAATTTTCAAGCCGGATATGAGTTTGAAGATAAAAGAGGAGGTCACCAAGTAGATCAAAGCCAAGGTTCTTAGAGTGGTCGAGTACCCGACTTGGTTGGCCGACATCGTGCCAGTTCTGAAGAAAGATGGGAAGGTCAAAGTATGTATTGACTACCGAGATCTAAACAGAGCAAGTCCCAAAGATGATTTCCTATTTCCTAATATACATATATTAATCGATAACAGTGCCAAACATGAACTCTAATCCTTTGTGGATTGCTTCGCGAGGTACCATCAGATCTGGATGGGTGAGGAGGACGCTGAAAAGACAGCCTTCATCACGCCATGGGGAATATATTGTTATAAAATGATGCCATTTGGCCTGAATAATGCTAGAACCACCTACATGAGAGCTATGAAAACTATTTTCCATGACATGATACACAAAGAGATAGAAGTTTAGGTGGATGATGTTATCATCAAATCTAAGAAGAGCACGGATCAAATAGTAGATCTGAGGAAATTCTTCGATCGACTTTGAAGGTATAATCTGAAACTGAATCCTGCAAAGTGTGATTTTGGAGTCCCTACCAAAAAAGTATTAGGATTCATCGTCTATCGCAAAGGGATTGAGTTGGACCCATCAAAGTCAAAGTAATCCAAGACTTGTCACCGCCAATAAAAACAGAAAGATGCGATGAGTTTTTTAGGGCATCTCAATTACATCAGTTGCTTCATAGCCTAATCAATAGTGATATGTGAGCAGATATTCAAAATGCTGAGGAAAGATGGTGCAACAAGTTGGGCTGAAGAATTCCAAAAAGCGTTTCGACAATATCAAGGAGTATCTGTCTAAACTGCCCGTTTTGGTCCCACCAGAACCAGGAAGATCACTGCTGCTTTATTTTCCTATGTTGGACGGAGCCTTCGGTTGCATTTTGGGACAACATGACGAAACCAGAAGAAAGGAGCAGGAAATATATTATTTAAGCAATAAATTTACACCCTACGAAACCCGATACTCTTTGCTGGAATGCACCTGCTGTGCTTTGACATGGAAAACTCAGAAGTTAAGGTGTTCAAACACTACATACCTCATATCAAGGATGGATCCACTGAAATATATCTTTTCAGAAGCCCATGCCTACGGGTAAGTTAGAAAAGTGGAAAATATTGGTAAGTGAGTTCGACATCATCTATGTAACTCAGAAGGTTTTCAAAGGGCAAGCAATGGCAGATCATCTGGACAAAAATCCCATAGACGGAAAATACGGACCATTGAAAATGTATTTTCCTGATAAAGAGGTGTCGTTCGTGGGAGAAGATATCACTGAAGCATATGATTGTTGGAGAATGTTTTTTGACAGAGCAGCAAACTTCAAAGGAGTTAGTATTGTAGCTGTCTTGGTATCTGAAACCGGCCAACATTATCCGGTATCCATAAAACTCAGGTTTCCATGTACCAACAATATGGAAAAATATGAGGCTTGCATCTTGGGACTCAGGTTGGCTATTGACATGAACGTTCAGGATCTGCTGGTAATTGGAGATTCCGATCTATTAGTGCATCAGGTTTTAGGAGAATGGGCTGCAAAGAACACCAAAATATTGTCATATTTGCACTGTGTACAAGAGTTGATCAAGAGGTTTAGAAGAACTGGGGTATGGATGTCATCGGCTCGATTGAACCTGTCGCTTTGAATCGACATAGATTCATCCTAGTGGCGGTAGACTATTTCACAAAATGGGTTGAAGCCGCATCTTACAAAGCTGTAACGAAGAAGGTTGTAGTAGATTTTGTCTAGGACCGCAGTTTGTCGGTTTGGAGTACCAGAGTCAATCATCACCGACAATGCTGCCAATCTCAACAGCGATGATGAAGGCCATGTGTCACACCTCCTTTTTCCGACATAGGGTTGGATACGGGAGTTTTTCCAATTAAAGTGACATT